>DWEI01001492.1:0-16539 GCA_018245875.1 Mysoria ambigua
ATTACAGATGTGTATAGGCGGCAGTAGCCACTTACCATCAGGTGGACTGCATGCCTGTCCTCTACTTCCTTATTATAAAAAAAAAAAATAATAATTGTTAAATATATGATAACTACACATTATGAATATATTTTCAAATGTCAAGTATATAATGTATAAATGACCCCACCATGAGGTTACTTAAGAAATATTAGACTAATGCCCTAAGATTTATTCTGTAATAATATGTCTTGTAAACCTATGCAGCTCGTCACCTCCAGCACCTTGCCTCTCTTAGTCACACCCAAGACACTATATACCATTTGTGGTTAAACTATAGCTGTGATTAGGATAGTATCAGGATATTAGGACAAACAAATTTTAATTATGATACATCAGCTTGCTCTTCATATGGAAAGAATTAGAAACTTGAAGAAGTTATAAAATCGAAATTGCATAAATCTTATCTGTTTAATATTATGTTGTAAAATAGGGTTGTATTTGATTTTCCTTAATGAATTTTCACAGGATCCTTCCAGACCTAAGTATCCCTGGATGCTGGACTACAATGAAAACTTGTCTGGTACCACGGGACAGTATGTACCATACAGCACCACCAGGCCTAAAGTGGAGGCCTGGGTACCGAAACCTAAGAGCAGCGCTTAAAACACAAGAAAACATATGAGCAATTAAGTTTTGCTATAATTTGTTTCAAAACTTGATATAGAAAGTTTCCTGTCTTCATTTTTTGTTTAAATCATTGATCATTTGGCTTGCATTGTCACTTGACTTCCATATCCTTCAATGTAGGGAACTTCAGAGCTGTAAAATAGATTAGTTTTAAGTAGAAAATCAATACAAATATTATGTTATAACTTGAGTTTTGTTTTTTTAAACTAATTTCCCCACCTCATTATCCCAAGCCAACTTCCTTGATGTACTCTGCTGTACGGACGAGGGACCGGCTGGCCACTGTACAGCGGAATTTGCATTAGCACAATGAAATGCTCTTCCCGCTAACGGGCAGCAATGCAGTAGTGTGTAACCTGTACTGTGTGATCCGCATTCGGCAAGGATTTATCTAAACTCTGTTATGCTAATGTCAAAATAAATACACAATGCGAAAGTTGATGGCTTACGTTGCCAAGGGAAACTAAAACTTGCCTGTCTTGACTAAATGGGTCAGTCTGTGATTTCTGGGTCAAATAAAAATCGCCGAAGCCTGCATGCGTTTATGAAGAGTAATTGCTGTTTATATAAAGAGAGTAATGATATTTGTCATTCGGTCATTGCCTACCCCATCTGAGTTACCCGGAGTAAAAAAGAAGAAAAATCTGTTATAATTTTGTTCGCCCGTGTTGGTTGCAAGTGCAACTGCCGATTGTGAGGCCCTAACTCCAGGTCAGGCACTATTGCATTTTACTAAAATTAGATTTTCTAGTAGTAGCTCGGAGTCTTGATATATGCCTAGAGTACGGCAATAGACTCACCCCCTATTTCTTAGTTGGACGTAAACGCAACAGATGAAACTTGGGTGTGTATCACACTCCATTGTCTGCCCTTTCGGGGATAACAAGCGTGATGTTTCGTTAATAAAATTTTTAAGCATTAATAAATAAAAGTCATTAATATATAAATGGCGAATCTTTCGTAATGGAAACGATTTCGTCCTTCAAAGGCTGGACGTGAGACTGACCTTACATAGTATTATTTCATGTTGGATACTATACGCCGATTGGCCGTATTCGATACTTATGATCGTCATGTGGCCAGTGACCATATGTTACTTTAAAACCTAATAAAGAATATCCCTGAATGGATATATTCTGCCATATCACAAATGTGTACATCTGTGAAGTAAATATAATAATAGAGAGACAGTTTATTCTTAAATAATACATTATGAAACAACGTTCCAATAAGCAGATAACAACAATACGAGTGTCGTTAATTCATGCCTTATTGAAGGCTGTTTCATTTCTACGTGGAAACCAGTTTGGGTACGGACTCCGGCAAGAGGTTCTCAAACTATGTAAGAGTACACGTTGTTTGATAAAATGCCGTTAGTTGCCTTCGTCGTTGTTACATATAATATATGTATTACAATATTGTCCAGCACCGATCAATGTAGCATTTGACAAAATGCATGCCTCATTAAATACGTTGCAGGCGTTTTATTGAATATAGTGATATCTGGATAAGTGAGAAACCTCTTTCATTGACAACTTCAATAAGGTCTTTGTACTTTGTCAACAAATCACCTCTATTTATGAGACTTTTCGGACCTGTTTAAATGAGATTTGATTTCTACGAATTTTTAGATGTTCATCTTTATAATTGAGACTAAGTTATTTCATTACCTGTATAAATGACACATTTCATCCGATTGGGACAGGTTTCGACACGTTTGCTTTCAAACTAATTTATATGCACATCCAACAATTTCTTTCGCACGTCCTTTGTTAGTCATTAATTTTACTGATAAATATAACATAATGCCATGCGTATCCTACCTATACCTATTTTAGTTATAATAATATGTGGTGTGAAGTAGATCTAGATTCACAAGAATGTATATTTATACATAACATCACGTCTGTAATCCCCGAAGATGTATTAAAAGGAATACCTTCGTTTTACCAGTTAACCACCAGTTACGTTTACGATCCACTATGAATAGGTGGTGAACCTTTACCATACACTGGGTACATATCTAGACGTAACCATTATTACGAAATCTAAGCTAGAAAAATCCAAGAGTGCTCGATGCGGTATTTGAGCTCAGGACCTGTCGATCGGCAGTGGATTTTGCAACCAATAACACCAAGAAGGCAGTCTGTAGTTAGACATATTTTCTACGTAATATGTGTATGTAATGAAATATAAAAAACGATTTCGTTTCATTACAATAATTGACAGCCTGCTTTCAAAACAAACAAAAGAATCTCTTTGTAAAGTTCGTTTTATTACCATCTTTCATTGTTTTGTTACGCAAATATAAATCAATTCATCATGCCGTTAAATAGGTCGACAGTTAATGTCTTGGCTAGTAAACTTTAAGAATCTCTGATTTCAACCAACTGCCCAGCATATACATTGAATTGTAGCATACTGGTTGAGCTTTTACAACTTCACAACGCGAATCTAACTTTACGTTAACAAAATAGAGTCTAATTTGTGTTACTTTATGTTAGCTTAACAGTCACACTAATGCAATTATAGTAAATAAAGCAATTTGAACTTTATAACATAGTGTTTGTGTTGATATTACGTTGAGAGCTGACCGAATCGTGTTCGGTTAAAACTTTTTTGCTCTCACAGGTAAAAATATCTTTGACTTGACTCCCTATCCGAGTCTCCAGTCAAAATGCGACGCGACGCGCTTCGCGCGCGTTGTGTTTGATACGACGAGTAAAAAAGGAAAAAGTGACAGAAAGTTTAAGTTTGTCTTAACAACTTGTTCAAACTAAATTAAAATGGCTGCAAGATTATTTTAAATGAAAGCGTTGAAGCGCGTTCAGCGTCAGTGTCATGTGCTCGTCAATTTTGAAATAGTTTGTGCGTGCAAAAGGATGTTTTACGGTTTAAGTGATTCAAGAACAGGATTTGGTGATCACACTTGATTTTATGGTGAGTATATGCGGTCTTATTTTTGAAGGCTACGTATTTGATGTTTCGTTGTGGTGTAATAATAACGTTCGCATAGCATTGTAGAACAAACTTGAACAAAGAGTAGAAATGTAGTTTTGAAAGTTCGATGTTATTAAGCCGAGCGGTTGAGGACCTTTGCCTTTTTTTGTTTCGGAAAAGTTTGCGTGGGCGGCAAAAAAGTTTAATGGCTATGGAGGATAAGATTTATGGTTCCATGTTTTTGAGATTAGACGAAAGGGCCGCGGTGATAAAAACTGTGGGCAATTTTTTGAGAAACTATGAATTTTGATGAAGAAGTTACGTTTTCGTAGAAGCCGGTGTGCGCTGAAGTAATTTTGATTAAAGGGCGTCGTATTAAAGTTCAATAACTATTCATCTCAAGCAGTTTTGCGTCGGAACAACAAAATTTACGGAGCTCGACTGTTAGTAACTTAATTTGCGCAACAATAATTTCTTTTTATTACAGATTCAAACAACAGCATATATAATATTATTTAAACATATGATAATAAAATTGAATATTTACATAGATTGTGGTAATTCTCTGAATTATAAAATACCGAATCATTTTGGTGGTTAAGATGACGATTAATGTAAGTAACCACCAAATTATGTTTCATAATAATAATATTATTAATACGATAGATCTGATGCTTGTAACACCATAGCGCATGTCGTCGACTTGCAGATCATCTATCGTTTAAAAGTAACTATAGCAAATAGAAATTCCGAACAGCATTGACATCCAACCTAAGGTCAAGCGCATTAGCGACGCAAATCCTGCTAGCTGTACTTGTTCTTATGTTAAATACGACGAATATGTCATGTTTAGTGGCTAGGAACTGATGTTGCGGAACTACCTCCTACCCGGCGGCTTGGACAATACAAAGATTAAACGTCATCACAAAAGGAGTAAGGCATATTATGATGTGATATACAAAATTCTTTATATATACTATATTCTGTATATAACAACTAACAGTACACACGGAACTGTAATATTTATCTCCATTTTATATAGTGAAAATATGTGAACAGTGATATAGCAAGATATATTTCGGCGATACATGACAATTTGCGCAAATAATGATTCTATTTATTGATTATATACTCTATATATTGACTTTGACCAGTTTTCTTCTCCTTACAGTTCTACAACTTTGCGAATTCTGTTCTTCGTAATTACTTGATTGCATTTTGTCTTGTTTCTTGACTTCCATCCAAACTGTGAACTTTCTCACTATACTTTAACTAGTATTCTAGTCAAAAAATATACTATTACAAATGTACCAAAACTAGTAGAATTTTAAATATGTACAACTTAACCGCTTCGTTACGCATATAGTATTAATCAAATGAATAACGGTTTTTTGATAAATAATTTGTTGAAACCTTCAATAACGAAATGATAAAATCCACCTATTTACGTAGGCAGAAAAAATTGTAACCGTTATTAATATGCAGGTGAGTTACTTCGAAAAATAAGATAAGGCGGCAACGACCTCTAGTGGCCGGCTTGTTCGTTTTGCATAATTAAATATAAAACATTGATACCAATTCAGTTACGGTTACTTCCCGTATATGCCTATTATATAGTAGTAATGCGATTTTTGTTACGGTTCATATCTTCAGCCAATCTTGGGTGTATTAAAAATACTGAAAAAAATATGATATCTCTTCTAGCGTAACGTTGTTTAATAACCTGAGGAAAGCCAGAGGCTATTATAATCATGACACAAGAAATAAGTACTGAAGTCTGCGCCAGGGATGTTAAGGAGCTCCGTAACCGTATGCGAAACTATCGGATACCCGACAAAAAAGTCTATCCGTAACCGAATGTGATATAAAAGTTTCGGATAATTTTGAATAGGGGCGGAAACTAAATGAGACACGCACGCAATATGACAAATTATTTATGATCGGTTGAGATATATGCCTCGCGCGTCCTTTGCATAAATATTCATAACCGTAATTACGCAAAACTAACGGATAATCCGAAATAATTTGATATTCGTATCCGTATCCGAATCCGGTATTATAATTATCCGTGTCCAAAATTTCATATCCATATGACATCCTTGGTCTGCACATATGTCAGTCGTAGACGTTTGATAAGGAACACTTGATACCGCTAAAAACTAGAGGCTCTGTACCCCAGGTTTTAAATTACAATTTTATGCGTATGTAATATTTATCGTATTTTACTAATTCGTCTAACCGTTTGTCGTTTTGGACTACTGGAGAGTACTTATTTAATGATGGGTTTTATCGTTATGAAGCGGTAAAATAGCGTCTTTTCCAACGAATAGCCATAAAATTATAAGAGGCCTCCAGTATTCTACGCAAATATTATGTTTAATCACGAAGCACCTTCTTCATATTATTGGATATAAAAAATTTGATGCTATACAAAGTTTGACAGTCACTGACTAGAGGAAAATTTGAGTTCCGACGTAAATCTCCGTATCTGTTATGGCTCCATAAAGATAAAAGATAAGTGCGCAGCAATCCTAGACAATAGAAAAAGAAAGCGTATTTTTACCCAACTCGTCAACAACAATACCGTGTCTAGTTGTTATGTTGTTTTCACACAGTTAAATTTAAGTCACCGTTTATCTATCGGCCGTGAGAGATTTCGGCTTAGTGGGTGTTGCGAATATGACCGCTATCTTCCACATACAGCGTGTTTGTAAATACACGTTGCCTTCTGTATACAGGGTGGTTGACCGCACTCCACTGTGCTGGCTGAACCGAACTATGGAAGTGCATTTTCTGTTACACATAGATAGATATTTGTTACGGAATAATAATGCTATATAGGTATTATAAATAAGGAAAAATAATGAATATATAGGTATTATAAAAGTTGTAATAATGCTATACCACTGAGTGTATGAATAAGAAATACGCCGTAACGCATTTGACCCCCGTGGCAGACTGTGGCCTTAACCGCTTCCATTTGTTAACCGCGTGTCATAGTGGAACGTTCAGAGAGGTCTCGATGATGCTGTAGATGTTTGTGATCGTGCAACATAGTTCTTGCGATGTGCACTTCCCAAGCTGAGCTTCATTTAACAGTTGTCTGAACGTTAAGCTTATATTACTAAACCTCATTAGGAACGAAGCTTCGCAACCGTCGCACCTGTCCATGTGGTAGCTATCCGAAAGCTAAACCTGTAACGCTGTGCTGTTATTACAATAATTAATTATACAGGTATTATAATTTTAAAATACGCATATATATTTAGGGTTATAGATTTCCGGGTGGGGAACTGTCACATTTTTGCAACTTGGAATTTTTTGTTAAAATTCTGTTGTAAAATGGTTCTGGAAGTGACTGCCACGTTGGTAGAGTTGTTGCGAGCGTGACTGCCGACCCAGAGGTGCAAGGTTCGATGCTCCAATCGGTTACTATTGGATTATTTTTAAATATAATTTCTAGTCGAAATTTCTAATAGTCGCTCGGAGTTTGTGCCCGGCGTATGGCAAAAGGTTCACGCCCTATTTCATATAAGGTTTCATAGACCTAACTAGTAAAACGTAGGAATTTATTGCCACTAATTCCTCTGTCTACTTAGGCAGAGGAATACCTCTGCCTACTTATTATTATTGTTACTATTGTGGGGTTACAGGCGTGACGTCACGTTTTCTAGAGCTATTTAAATTGAATTGTTTTTCTACTACTTATATTTTCTAATTTGTGCGTACGAAATTCTAATCTAAGGCTACACTTATTAATTTCTGTTATCCACCTTATAGAAAACTTGGAGATACGTAATTAGGCCCATTTTCATTTTTGCAACTACCGCAAATTAAACTTATGATAGGTATAAAGTGGTAAGCATACGCATAAAAGGATAATTTTATGCATTTACCGTTTTGTGAGTATGTATTACATGGCGGCGTAAATATATTCCATGGTCTAGAAAACTGCTCGTTTATGTAATCTGAATGTATTTCTCAATATGTGATGACATGTTGAAGAATCCAGATAGTTGAGTTTTTGTTTTTTTTCAAAAATCTGTTCACCTTCACTCAGCCTGTGATATGTAAAACATGCAGTGATAACTTGAATGAAAATAAAAATCAGAATGATTAAAATCATGTAATTAATATATATTACATAATTAATAACTGTACAAAATTTCTAGAAATTTATTGTGGGAAAGCCTATCTGAAATAAATATACGCAGCAACAGCGGTGAGAACCGTTCTCACTCACATTCCATTTTGGAATGCTTTGAATAATCGCGTTTCGGAAGATATTAATTTTGCCAATTACCATTGACAATAGAGTTATGAAAATTTTAAATTACTTTTTAAAATAATGGTATCATTACCTTCAGGATATACATAAAAGTTACTTATTATCGGTGAGCAAAACAATAAAGATGACTAGAATAAACAGTAATAAACTAGCATAAAATTCTTGACGGACAGGAAAAGATAAAAAAACAGATAGTTTTAATAATATTGTGAGTAAATACACTGATAAACGTTAAAAAAAATTGGAGCTATAAAAATCGATTGTTGTCTCATTATTGATGCATTATGTTACAATTACTGGAAAATGGTCAGCAACATATCTACAAACAACGAAGAAATTATAAAAGAAATATTTAAATTTATATTTCGTTTGAATAATAAGAATGACGTTAAAATACGGTAGAGATTGCTATTCATCGTTGATAGGCTTTTACCGGGAATAGCCACAGTGGTCTTTATTTGCATTGAATGATCTAATGTGATGCAGTGTAATATGAAGTTGGAACAAGCCTTCATTGTCAGTCAGACTTTCAAGTAAGTGAGGAATTATAGTGTATTAACCTTTGCCTCGCAAAAACAATAATACACTTGATTCGAATGTATGGTTGAACAACCTTCTATTCCGTCCTTATTTAAATATCGTTGAATCGTTCTGAATTAATAATTAATACCGCAGTCAAGTAAATTTGTTTGCTGTTTTTCGGTGAGTAAATTTTACGTTTCTTTCATGTGTACAAAAAATTACAAGCATTTACAGTATTGGACATTTTTGACAGTATTGTGGACCAGCATTATTAAATTATCTCTTTTCAATTTTCTAGAATATTTCTTTTCAATTTTCAAGAACTACGAATATTAATAATGTAATGTTACTAAGCTTAGTTTGTTACTTAAGAACGAGAGTTATGCAAGCCGTGCTGCCGATAGTCCAGATGTTTCACTGAACTTTTAACAACGGTTAATTGTTCGACGTGGCGCCAATTGGCAAAATTATGTCACGATCTTGATGCTTTACGACTTGAGGCCTTAAATGAAACAAAAGTCGGAAGATACTCGCTGCATTATTTACATTTTGAACGTAGTTTTTATACAGATATATAAGTACATATAATTGCCTTTTTACTTGTACATGTTTTCAGGAAATATTTAATTTTCTATCGCTGTTATGATATAACCACATCTGGCTCTTTACGGTCTGAGGTCTGTATTTTTCTTCACTGTTTAATTTACAATATAAAGTAATTGATTTAAATATTCACCACATATTAAGCAACGTTTAGAACGATGTTGCCCTTTCCACCGCCCGGCTATCTCATAACAAACTTCATGAATATTTGCAAATAGTTTGCTTACATTATAAACCGATTATCGCGAACAGATTAACCGGACCGAGATGTAAATTTGCATACAATTATAATGGATAACCTTTTACTTTCAAACATTACGATGATTACGAAATGATCTCCACCAAGTGAACCTTTACGTGATCGAGACGATTCCAGAGAGAAAGTTCTCCCACAGATGTGCACTTATAATATTATGATTACAATGGACTTGATATTCTCGTGGGTTAAGCGAAAGTTACTGAAATCTTAATATAAATATAATCTGATGTATCACTCATACCCATGTCGTTATGTATTTTTTTTATTTCTTGAGTTCATCAAAGCGAAATGGTCTGAGGTTAAGAAACCTAATAATTACTGTATATTCAATCTTAGTTTCTCGATTTTTTTAACAACAAATCAGATGAATGAAACAGCTAAAAAATGAAGATGTTGTAGTAACTTTAGTGTCTATTAACTTTGCCGATACGAAGGTTGTCGCTTCAATTCCTACCACGCAATCAAAGTTCACGCGCTAAGTACTCAGGTGTGTGCAGAAATTCTTGTTGGAAAACTTGTGGTGCCATCTGTTGTCTATATATATGTACCTGTATTTAAATGATGACATAGATGTCGCCACTTAAGATACGCTTAACTCAAGTTATCCACCTAAATTTTGTAACTTCTAAAACTTAATTTTACGATCTACAATTGGAGGGGATGAGGTATTGCCACGTTAAAAACTCCCTGCAACCGTATCTGTCATTTTGAACATAATTCATTAATGCGAAACGATGACACGAATACTTAAATCTATTTCCTTTAGTAAGTAATATTTGTCACAGATACTGTTCACGGTTCTCCACTAACTGCAACATATTCTAATGTCACTTTAATAATCACGCTCTAGGTGGTATTATATCGGGTAAAAGAATGTCTAAATAATTTAAAATTATTATTGAAGTTTTAATGCTTTTTTATTTGTATATATATACACTGTATTAAAAGATAACGGGGCAACTGTGTTCATCTGTACGTTAACGCGTGAACAAATTTTAAATATATTGATTGAATGAACATAAAAATAATAATATGAAAACGTTGAAAGGCGCGATAGATTGCTATCAGCAAAATGGCGGAGGACGAAAATCTGCGGCAATCTGTTAAACTAAGTATTGTTCGTTAGGTTAAAATTACTTAAAAGGGGAATGCAGAGGAATGCAGAACATTCCCACGATTCACCGGTTACGTTTACGTCCCACTATGTAATTAGGTGGTGAGCCTATTGATATGCATCGGGCACATATCCAGACTCCGAACCATTACTAGAAAATCAAAATTTTTGTAAAGAAAATTTTTGTAGTGTTCGACCCGGAAATCGAACCTGGGACCTTCCGATCGGCAGTCGCTCCCGCAACCAACACGACCAACGAGGCGTTAAGGTTAAATTAAGTTCCCATAAGGTCAATTCTGTAATAGACTCTGGAGATACACATAGTTTTCATGGTATTTTTGATTTTTACAATATTAGGGCAAATGTGGGCTAGAGTTAACCAGTTAACGTACCTACATAATAGAGCCAAGAGTGTCATGTGACGTAACGTGTAATGTTTTAGTCAATTACATAAATAGGTCAAGCGATGATCAAATTTATGCCCACGATATGTCTCTGCGCAGTCAATTAAAGGAGTACATTACATCTGTAAGAATACATTACATCAAGAGTTAACCCATTTGGAAACATTACGCTGAGTCGTTTATTTTTCCTCTATCTATCTGTCTATCAGTGCTGGCACTGATGTACTGGTCTCGCTGTATTTTATCACATACTTTGTCGACGACATATATTTTATATCATAGCTATATGTGTGGTCATTCTAGCATTACTGTACTATTCTAGCATTATTGTAACATGTCATAATACGTTGGAACCCGTACGTCACGATTATTATTGCGGTTTTCGTATATCAGGGTCATTTTCCACCCTCGTGATGTTCCCGGGTTTCTTGCTGCGTCCCCACTCCAAATACGTGTTACCGCGGGTCCGTTTTGACATTTACGGGGACTACCCACGATTTGATTGATATGGAGGCAACACTATCAACCAAATTCTGATGGTCTTTCTCCATTTGCGGTTTTTCGGGTGAGAGAACGCGTGATAATGTTCGCGCGTTTAATTTTATGTCGTCCTAATCTGTTACGGGTGGTTGTCAAATATAGTTTATAAGTTTTTTATTTCTATCTTGACTGCCTCGCTGCTCGAGTCTATGCGTCTATGATTAAATGGCGTTTCTCATGATTAAATTTGTTTTCTGGTCACTTATGTGAACTCATAGCGACTATAAAGCACCTCGGATATGTCGGAATGGAAAGTTTTCAATAAAACGTATTATAAAATTATACATTATGCATTTGGATTGTTGTTTATCTAGCATTTAAACGGTTGTTTTAGTCACCCGGGTATATTTATTGCAATAACAAGGATATCGCATCGGTTACCTTCACCCGGGTATCGGTGTGCACTTTCACCCTTTGCTATATTCGCCCTATATATACTCGCGTTTTATACACCGGCGTTAATCATTATCATCAACAATTATCGCTAGACTATTGAACATGACTCTCCTTTCAGAATAGAAAGGCTCAAAATTTTTCTATCTTAATTATCCCCGTTGTTCCACATGGGGTAGTGTCACCGCTAGATACTCGAGGTCACCCCACGAAGCTCCGCAATTAAAACGCACACTCGCTCTGTCAAAGGGTTGTCTCGACTCTTGACGTGCCACGTAACAACGTCAGAACGTCTATGGCACTTGTAACTTTTCAGACAGTTGATTAAAGGCGCAATTCTACTAACTTTGATTTAATATTTTACTGACAATCCAAGTGCGTCGACAAAGGAATACATCGGTTCTGCATGTGGTCATTTGATTGACATCATTGTTTTAACTTAACGTTTTAAATTTTGCACTCCCGAATGAAATTTCTTTGAGAACATTACAATTTATTTTATTTTGAACAAAATAGATAACTCAAATCAGTAATGTTGCTCCAAAGTATTTAATATTATCACTTTGTCAAGTAACTCTTTAACCAAAAAGTTTGCCGAACTTTCTATAGATTTATTGTATGCATAAAATTTATTAACATATTAAGTTTTACTGCGTTAACATTTTGATTTATCACCTCGGTTAATAGTTAGTTTCGGGCATTAACAATCGATGCAATTCGTTACGTCGGTGCTTGAACCCAATAACAATATTTTTGTCGGTTTTTGGCGAGTGCCAGATATGATCTATAAAATATATCCTCTTCTAGACCCGGAACTGTGCCAGAATACGTTTATATTTATTGTACTGTAGTTGACTGGCCCGTAGGTCCATTGGTCAGTGAGCGTGATCGCTGAACCCACCACCGGGGTAAACTCTTCGTGTCACGTGCACAAGTATTCGTTCTGTGTGTAGGTGTAAAAACTATGTGTATAAATATTCAATTACATTGATATATGTAGATTATTATCAGGCTTCATTTTGTCATACAGGCCATGTTGGAGTTTATTTTTTGGCTAATTAGACATGTGTTGAGAAAACTTAACAAATTTAGTTGAGATTGTAACAATGCCTAGATTGTTATCAAATGTGTGGTTAAGTCAGTCAACGAATTCGCTATTCTCTGGAATTTTGTTTCGATGTGATTAATAATTTCGCTGACATGAACTGCCTTTGACATGAATAGGACCTAAGTTAAGAAAAAAACCATGTTAATTATTACAGAGGCCTACTCTCAGCAGCGGGCTAATAATAATAATTTAGACTGATACTATATGACTACAATACAAAATTTAAAGTATGCAATTGAATTTTATCTTCAATGTAGAAACTGAATTCTCCGCTTCCAATCTTCAATCGTAGTTGGTATATTTTTTGTCATCATGGCAGGTAAATATTGTGTTGCATAGACGAAGAGTTAATAAAGGAATCTTAGCGTGGCACAAAAAAACAGTTATAGAAATAATTCTATGTATTGTAAAGATAAATAAAGTTAGGTTGACATGAGAGAATCACCAGAGCGTCAGTGCGGCAGGTAGGTCGGGAAAGACACAATGGTCCTATTGTGCAGCAGATAAGTACATTGCAGGTTACAGGTAGAATCCTTGACAATTTCATATTCACTATTACTGTTTACTACCTGCATCTCCACATTGCGTTTCTGTCAATGGATGTTATGTAAGTTCACGCCTACATAGATGGGTTTGGATATGGATTTTTATGTAGTGTCAAATATTAGATTTTTTTAAACTAAACTAAACTTTTAAGTTAAATTAAACTAAACTTTTCTAAACTATCAGATTTTCTAGTAACGGCTCGAAGTGTATGTAATATATCCTGTGTGTGTAAATAGGCTCACCACCTATTCCATAGTGAGGGGTAAACGTAGTCGGGGGAACGTGGGAGCGTTGCACCCACCTCTGGTTAACTCAACTCTTGGGATTACACTAGTGAAGTTACGTTTACGTTTATGTTGTGTCTATCACATGATCGATTAATCTCGCACATCGCAAGCAAAGGAGATTCGTTGATTGGAGCTGATAGTCATTTATTAGTGTTAGTACAACAATGTATGTGATTGTTAAATCTGTACGCGTCAATCTTATTTAGTTGTTCTAGATGTTCCCGTAATACAAAAGCTTACATTATTTACAATTAGTATCTCTAAGTGGGCAGTGGAGAATGAAGTTTAAAATCTGTGACAAGCTGTAATCGTCTGTGAGATACAACTAGTGAAATACAACAATAGTTTAGTAATGGCTGTAAATTTATTGCACTTAGTTGATAGCGTGAAAAGAACTATCCGTGAGTTCATCATCATCGGCGTCAACCTTTAGCACCCCACGGCTGACCAAAGTCCGTTTCTGCAAAGCGTCCATGCGTCCTGTCTTTGACTTGTCGCATCCAGCTTCTGCGTGCAGTCTGTCGCAGACCGACATCCGATTTAGTTGGAGTGCGTGCTACACTACGTTTGCCGAGCCATTACACCGCCTCCAAAATTCGGTTATCCTAACGATGATCGTTCCTCATGAACGAGTCACTCATGAAATAAGAATTCTGATATATACAAAATATACATATTGGAGAATGTAAGTAATAAATCCGAAATGCATGCCCCGTTCTCATAGCTGGGCAATTGTTTTATATTTCATGAGAAATACGCGGCCGAATACGCTCTAAAGAATATGGAATATTAGCCATCACGCGTACCGAGATTAAGGTGGGCGTGGAGAAGATTGTTGGGTTCAGTTTATATCGCATTTATTTCTATCATGTGGATCTTCCACCTGATAATTCTCCTCGATATGGATTTTTATAATTTAAATTTTCTAATTTCTATAATATGGTATTAGCAGTTACTTTATATGTAACATATAAAAAGAACATAACATCGCGCCCGTAATCCTCCAAGAAGTGGGCTGAGGAATCTGAATCACTCCCACGTCTCGCCAGCTACGTTTACTCTCCACTATGGAATAGGTGGTGAGCCTATTGCCATGCACCGGCACATGTTCAGATTCTGAACCACTACTAGAAAATCTAAATTAGATAAATACAGCGTTGCCTGACCCGGGAATGGAACCCGGGTCTTCCAGGTCGGCAGTCGCAAATATTCCAAATAACACGACCAGGTCGTAACGCCCTCATGCTGTGAGGAACCCGTGTTCCAACGGTGGAATGAAAAAGGGTCGGAAAAAATACTTTAAAAGTTATTTATCTTCTTAGTATTACTTCTGCAGCAGTATACTCAATATCAATTAAGCTATTTATTACGACTACGACCACTCACTACGAGGGTAACGCTTTTTATTAAGACTTCGGTACCTGATTAGGTTTGCCATTCTATATTTCTAGCTTTGTAGTTGACTATCTTTTGTTTTTATAGTGATCGCCTTCGCACGTTATTCGCCTGAAACGATACAACTAGTAAATAATATACGTACTCATTTAATTTCTTTGTCATCTTGTTGCTCAATTGCGTGTTAATTTTTTTTCTTACTGTGTGAAATGTAACTTTTTACAAGATTCCTCGTTGCTGTACCATAGATTCGCCTCAGCCCTTTGTACAAAGGTTAGAGACGCACGACTGGTATCACTTCGCGCACGGTTCTGAGACCACGATTGTGTTATCCGACGACAGCGCAAAATAAAAGATTGACTTCCCATGGTGGTTAACGTAACATCACTCCTGTTTTTTCTTTGAGCGGTAGGCAGAGGAGTGTGGTAATCCCACGTTGATAGTTAATTTATTTTACAACAAAAACCAATTGTAAATTCTGTATTGACTGTAATATTATGACTTAATTATTGTTTTAAGTTGAATAGCTCTTTCAGATTTACCATCCCCTATATAATCTCCAAAGGTCATTCTCTTTGAAAAATTTCGCCTTTGGCCCATAACCCATTTACTTGCACAGTCAAGTTCCGACAATTTTATCATTTGATTAATGAAACTAGGTTTTGTGTAGGCAATAGAAATGTTGGCTAGCTAGTTTTTATAAAGCCATTATTGCTTTCAGTTTTTTATCAAATAGCTGTAATAAGTGCTTGAGAGAGGTAAACGGAGTGTGTCGTAGCGTTTCCGGTCGTTACTTTATAATTTGTACATAGTTCTCGCCCGCCTCGTTAGCTGAGCCGGTCAAGCGGCGAGCCGGTCAAACTGATCGAGAGGTTTTGCGTTCAAATCCCGGTCGACGGCTATTAGATTTTAATAACTTAAAATTTCTACTTAACATAATTATTTTAGTAGCTGTCTTGTGCCCGGGGTATGTGTGGGTGTGTACTACCCTCCTCTGTCCACCTCTCTGGGGATTAATGACATGTTTAATTGTTTTCAAGCAAAGCATCTTAAGGTAAATTATCTAAGGCGTGTGAATTCTGCTAATCAACACTAGATCTTAGTGGTAGTCTGTAATACGTAATTGTTGTCCTAAAGCGATATTCAACAAGGATTGAAAATCAAAAGTGATTATGCGATGACAGTGTTTGTAGGGCCGGCGATACGTAACAATGTCCGGTGTTCTTGCAGTTGTAGTTGCGCTCATACGAGTATGTGTAACTTGTGCTCACGTCAAGCTTAGATATTTTTATATAATTCATAAGGATTTTGAAAGCCAACAAACGCACGAGTGAAGTTGTCACATTTGCGCAATATTATTAGCTGAAATTACAATTACGACATTGGTGTAAGTACATGTATGAAAAGAGTTATGAATGTGGAGGAGGCGCGGCAGGTCTGTAAGGATAGAGATATTTGGCACTCCGTGCTC
>DWEI01001493.1:0-16530 GCA_018245875.1 Mysoria ambigua
TTGATTACAGATGTCTATAGGCGGCAGTAGCCACTTACCATCAGGTGGACTGCATGCCTGTCCTCTACTTCCTTAATATATAAAAAAAAACGTAAATAGTATCAGCACTATTCATAATAGAGGTCTTAAAATGAAATAATAAATTATGGTTTCACATTATTATTGAAATTTTTAATTTACTTTAATAGTTTGATTGTGTGTAACGTAAAATCTACTTTCACCTAACTGTATTAATTCATCGAGGCTGCCGCGTCGGTGGAGTGGTGGAGCGTGCGACTGCCCGTCGAGACATCCCGGGTTGAAATCCTGGATCAGGACCTATTCGATTTTTTAGTACTTAGATTTTGTAACAGTGGCTCGAAATCTGCAGATGTGCACTCTTCTGCCTACCTTTTAAGGGATTGCAGGCGTAATTTACTTTGTTTTATTTCTTTATACTTCTAAAAAAAATGTATCTATATATAAACATAGTATTCCAACCGTCCAATTACATTACAAACTGTATCCAATAAGCGTAGATCAGTAAAATAAGCCCACACTGAAAAAAAAATTGAAAAAATCAAGGAGTAGAGCAGTCCGAAGCTTCCGGGAGAATTGTGAAAATCCTTTTTGGGATCTTATTAACGGAATTGGGTTTCGGTTGCTTAGATTTCCTTTAGATAAAAGAAATTCTATTCACGTTACAAATTGGATTACGTCAATTCGATGAAACAGTAAAATCTAACTCCGTCGCGTTCACAGTTACCGCTTAATACTTTGTGCCGCATCACAGTCACACTTCGTGTATAGAAAAAAATTGTAATGTTCAGCATTGGCATACGAGATCACTCCAGGTACAGATCAGGGCAGGTAGAGATCTCGCAGTATCACATATCTTAATCTATCTCTCTTTCGTCACGTTCTTACACGGCGCAGATTTCGGAGCCATTCATCTCCCCCATTAGCCATTAGCTGCCATTATTAACCCGTTTGGTAGAGATAGACGCCTATTGGCCTGCCTCCATCAACATCCGCATGGTGTTTATGAATTGTCAATATTTCACCTACGAAAGTAATTCAAGGATAATTTCCTATATTTAAATGGTACGTGTACAGTTAGGAGACGAATTTATTGAGATTGAGTGTCTCGTGTCAATTTTTAGAATCTATCCCGAGCGCACGGGCGGCGCTTCTGAAAATATGCGATCGATCAATCATGGCAGAGTAACAAAAGGTCACCGCGCCGTTCCGCACTCGCAGCGTGAGCCTGCGACTATCGGCATTACGCAGGCGACTGCACCAAAAATTACAACTAGTTCTGTATTATTTATGAGAGACAGTGACTTTTTATAGAAAAACGAGAAAGACGGTAGACAAAGCTTGAACGATTACTTCTGCCTTATCCTATCATATCATACAACACAACCAAACAAATTTGTAAGATAGGGTGATCGAGCAAGGTATAAAGCTTTTTAACATGTACGCATAAAATCTGTCAGGATAACATGTTATAAAATAGCCGAAACTCTACAAGCAACGCCGCGCGCAGTGCAAGCGCCAGCAGACGTGATACAAATCGGCACTCGGCGGTCTTTCGCACACCGTCTAAATCCATCGTTAATTAGCACAGGATATAAATGTAAAAACGTGATTTAATAATAAATTCTCAAATAGTTGTCTGTGTTGCTCTACAACATTATTTCCCAATGTTTCAATTGCAGTAATGCAAGCAATAAATATTAAATTCAGTTAACACTTACACTTACAATTTGCAACAAGTGCAATCGTTCCTGATTACGAAGAATTAGAAAGTTCGTTGTAGTTAGCTGCTTGTTTAATTTAGAGACGAATGTTACGTCTTACGTTTAACTTTACGTCTTAAATTGCTTGTGGATAACAAATATATTTTTAATTTCAGATGACAACAATGCTGGAAGAAACGAAGACTGCAGTGTTAGGCAACAGATCGATCAGGAATTGCAACCGAAGGTGAACATGGAAGGTGTAAGGGTGTCGCACGAGGGCGTGCGGGCGCACTCGGCGGAGGGCGCGGCCGGCCGCATCACGCAGGCCGGTCTGGCGGCCCGCAGCCCCGAGGGCACCGCGGCCAAGGGCATGGCCATCAAGGGCCACGAGGATCTATGGGTAGAAATCCAAGCGACTACCTTCAGAAACTGGGTCAATGAGACCTTGAAGCCCGCTAATATTAAGGTAATTAATTTTAAATGTACAGTTGTAAGCCATAGCGATATTTTCAGAACTAAACAAGTTTACACACCGTTTCACGCGTATTCGAATCCAAGCGCATCAGCTATTTTTTAAATATGTGTATATGTTAGCGTGCAACATTTAGCGAGACCAGAACTTAGCTCTCTTTCGTATTAACATTCACTTATCTTAATTACTTCTCTTTAAAAGTTTCACCTTTTTAATACATTTTTAAATTTCAAAATAAAAAGTTCTTTCTTTATCCGTTTTCATCCTATAATATATTACTAATTAAGCCTCGTTCATTTTCCCGTTAATAAGACTAGGTAATTACACATATGAGTGCGCCTAAGTATTCTAAATAATTCTGTTAATAGATGGCACGGTGTTCGCTGTTTTGAGACACGAGAGACGCCCATTTTGAAATATACATGAACACGCAGGACGTTATACATCATTCTCTTTATCTCTGAATGTTAAATCATTTGAATGCTTGAAAGTCCTCGATGCTCACTGATACAGCGTGTGTAACATTACATCTCGTCGCGGGAAAGTACTAAAGCAAACAGTCGCGAACTAATTACGTTATGAATACACTTTGAAGTTTTTATTCGCGTGTAGTTGTTAACGGTAACAATTACAGCTCGTTAAAGAACCCAACGCATGTAAGCGGACATAATTGTTGGAGTTTCACTAATACCGCCCTTTGTATGAAATATTGCCTACATTTTTGAAATTGAATTAACCTTTATGATACGAGTATGTGTACTCATTACTTGAAGAAGACTTCAAACTTTACATTCCACGGTGGTATGCTTAGAGTACAGTTACGAGAAATTATAGTTCAGGAACAAAATTTGCTGTATACAGCTTCTGAATCCTCGTTGGTCGAACGCGCGACTGCTGAGCATTATATCCTTTGTTAGACGCACGAATTGGCGAAGTATCTACGGGTTTTCCTAAATGAGAAGTAGAATCTGGATTTGGCCATGTGGATAGAAAAAGGTTCACTCCCTATTTCACGGACGGACGTATACCACCAGTGGTGGATTCTGGAAGTGTACCATATCGCTCTGCCGCCATCTTTGGGCAAACACTGTAATATTGCTCCAATTAATTGCAGTACTCATTGTAACCTACATAAATACTGTACGGGGCCGTTTAGCTTACTTTAAAAGCAAGGAAACGATGACAAATTTATTTAATTATTATAATCGTACACAGGTAGTAGACCTAGTAGAAGACTTACGAGACGGAACCGTGTTGTGCGCGCTGGTGGAGGCACTGCAAGGTCGAAGGTTAAAAGGCTGGAGTTCCAACCCTGGCAACCAGCACCATAGGCTAGAGAACGTCAGCACAGCGCTGCAAGCTATTGAAGACGACGGCGTTAAGCTGGTCAATATTGGTGAGCTTACTTGTTCTATATTTAGGTACTCATGTTTTATTTTCCCACGGCATGAGATAACGAATAAGTACCCGTTGTTATCGTCAAGGCGGTTTACGTTTTGATGTTAAAACGTTTTGTTACAGGTAACGTCGACATTGTGAATGGCAACTTGAAGTTAATATTAGGTCTCATCTGGTCGCTCATTGTTCGCTACCAAATTGGTAGGAGCAAGTTCCCACCGAGGTGAGTCATATTATAATTATTTATTAATTTTTACACCCACCATATTAAGTTGTAGGTAAATACATTCCTAGGAGAGTCTCAGAGCTGTTACTAGACATTAATGATTAACAGTCAGTTATTAATAATTGTGTAAAGTTTCAATAAGTAGTAGCGCCGCAGCGCCACCTAGTGCCGTGATTCAACATTGCGGGTATCAGTATCAGAGTGCACCTACACTGGAACGCAAAATATTTCGTATAACATTATTATTATTTAGTATAAGAAGTTGTCCTTGGAGTTTATTTTTTTATCTGTCGTTATTTTAAGGAATCAAGGGCCATCCGAAGTAATTATTAATTTTTAGACACCATCTAGTACAAGCGCAGTACATCGTAGTCAAAAGTATATTTAGGGCAACAACAAACACGACCAATGAGGCAGCGTACTCTTGCCGGGAATCGAACATACGACCTCCAGCTTAGCAATCACGATCACTGACCATTGCAGCACCGAATCAGTTATTTCGTTCATTTGTAACGGATGGACTAAAGTGTCCAAAGTGAGTATCCGTCGTTGAAGTGTGTTCCAACTGCAGGAAGCTGATGCTGTCGTGGCTCCAAGCGGCGCTGCCGGAGTGCCGCGTCGGCGACCTCACGACCGACTGGAACAGCGGCGTGCTGCTGTCGGCGCTGCTCGACTACTGCCGGCCCGGCGCCTTCCCCCACTGGAAGGAGCTAAGTGAGCGTCTCGAGCGCGCTGAGCCAGCCCTTGCTTGCACGTAGTGCGCGGCGCGGCACGCATGCCGGATACGGCCGAGACCGTCGTCGTCTCCCGCACATTTAATTCGTGTAACATGTCACCGCGTTGCCACATTAAGTTAACGATCACTACAGCACATGTGATAATTGCGTGCTTGCGTTTGTCTGAAATTGGATTTTCTAGGCAAACGAGCATTACATATTTTCAGCTTGTCGTGTTGTGTCGCGTATCAACACATTAGTAATAGAGGTAGTCAAATGACATTGTCTAATATTACGGTGGTGAAAATAAAAATGTTTTTCCCAGAGGTTGTACTAAAATAACATTAAATATAACATCAGCTGTCTATTTAGCTACAGCCAAATAGACAGCTGACCGCGCTAGAGGGCAGTAAGTGAACATTGTATTCGCGGGTGTAGCCTTGATCGTTGATGCCAGCGTACAATTGTGCCATATCTACAATCTCAGTTTTCTGAGCGGCGCGCTCTTATCTCTCCTCTTGGACTGTTGCAAAGCGGGTGACGGTTTTCCACGCGAGACAAAGCTAAGCGTGCATTTGTTTTTCTTTAAAATCTACTCCGTTGCGGTAAAAAGTTGCGGATAACATAAAAAGTACGATATTAGCATCCAATTAAAACACAAGGAATATGTTCGTAACTGCAGCAAAGCAACAACAGCGACTCGTGACGCGGCCCGCGCGAGAGGAGCGCGGGCGGCCCGGCCGGGGGGAGCTTCGTCGAAATAAAACAAAGTTATGGTGCAGCGCAGAATGCTTTTGCAAGTGCACGTCATTCCCGGTGCACTCGAATCCCTGGAGGGCGGGAAGCTACGTGCACAGTTTTGTTGGTTTGTTCGAAGTGAAGGAAAATCGATAGTAGCTAAATCAGTCGCGGCGCTGCAGCGCCGTTCAGTAATCTTACTGCCGCTGACCAGACGAGGCACAAATATATCGAGACACGAACCGGACGAACATGGCGACGGTCGACGTCAGTATGACCAACTACAGGTTACACTGTACAAACTTTGATCTGCATTTGTCTGTTACGTATGTTTGTCCATGCCTTTGATTTAAATGTCATAGTATATTTGTTTTATTATTCGAATAAATGAGCCGGCTGTACACGAGCGCAACCGATACAAACGTTATTCCAATTATTTGGTAAACTTAATGACATTTCGGCGAATCGAATTTCTGTATGGAGGAATTACTAAATGAATTGCCCACGCACGGGTGGAATTTTTGATACAATCGCCAGCTCGTGTATTCAATTAGTTGATTTTAATACGTACATACTAATTAGATGTTACCTTTTTATAATTCTTTGCATTTTGCCAAATGTTCTATACAATTATTTTATCACAAATATTCTGGTAAAATACTCGGGGCTCTCATCTCAAACGAACCACGTTCCTATTTAAGTATTGATGTAGGTTAAAATAAGTTTTTCACTGGTTGACTTAACCCTTTTTAATTAACATTGATTTATTTGTCAGATCGCCATGAAGCCATAGAAAATTGCCGCCGAGCTATGAACCTCGCCCATAGAGAACTGGACGTGCCGATGGTGCTGGAGCCCGAGTACCTGGCCTCCCCGTGGCTGGACGAGCTCTCCGGCATGACCTACCTGTCGTATTTCATGAAGCCCGGCTCAGCTGGCTACAGGTCCACATTGGAGTGGGTCAACTCCAGGCTGGAGAGAGCGATTACGAACTTTACCGTAAGTGTCGTTTATTTACATTATCTATAATTATATTTTCAATATTCAACCTCAGTACATCTAGAATGTATCGTACAAAAGAATTCAATGAACTTTATATGTTACGCAACTTGCCTCAGTACCATACATCCCACCTAGGGGTGTTTCCACCCTAAGATAATAAACGGACAGCCAAACAATCTTGCTTTCGCAATTATTATTTTAATATCTATCCAACGACTGATTATGTGAAACAATAAATACCTATACACATATTTCTCGTCTCGACCATAGTTAAGAGGCCCAGAAGTGTTATATTAAATAAATACAAATTACTGACGTGCTCTAACGCCTGCACATTTATTAGTGAGGCCGCCAGCGGGAGCAACAAAACACTTAGCAACTTCTCGCATTAACCATTTAGACGTAATCGCTAATAACCGTAATTTGCGAGGTGTTTATATGGCGGGCAGATTTAAGGAAAAGTTGCCACAAGATATTTATCACATATTCCCATATAAACAAAGTTTATCTAGAGGCTCATTGTACGCTATACCCGCACAGCGTCCCAAACACTAATACAATTTATGGGCCCGACACGCTCGCACTTGGAACCGTTATTAGTTGCGCCGTCAGCGACGAGCTGCTGGACGCGCCGCTGTCGGCAGGTGATCCGATATAACACATACATTATAAACTTACTATATTACATGTTTTGTCTATTAGGGCATTATACAGCTCATTAATGATATATAAATGACTTTGCACAGTTTCATTGTGGCTGATTTTTTGGGATTCTGGCGTGCAATAATTTTGAGGTTTAGTGAGGTAGGTTTTAGTTGATGTCGACAATGATCATTCCAATTCACTTTGTATTTAAAATCAGCAAAAGCGAGTTTTGCCCATACAAGATATATTTTCTGTAGACGGACTGGAACGACGGTCGTGTTGCCAACGAGCTGGTGCGCTCCATGGGAGGCCCGGCGCCTCCGCCGAGCCGGCTGCGGCGGGACCCTGCGCGCTGGGAAGAAAACAACCAGATGGCCATCGATGCAGCCAAGAAACTGGGTTAGATTGCTATTAACATTGCGCTAACAACACTACATTTAAGAATACGAAACGAATTCACGGTTAGCTAGAAAAGCAAAAAATATGAACTTTCGATAATTAATGCCGTACCGATGACGATACCGCTAATGAATGTCTGAACGTAATGAATATCTAATACTAAACATATCTGATGCTTATAAGGTCACATTCCCCAATAGACCCTGTTTAGTTGATGAGCTGAAAATGAATGTGATATTAGTATGTAGATATTCGATTAAATCGAATGTACGAGTAGAATGAAACAAATGGCCGGATACGAACGCGTGCCGCTATTAAACTCCCATCGGCAGCCAGTCGTCAAGCTGTCCACTAGTAATTACAAAAGGGATAATATTCACCCGGAAGTAACAGCGCCAACAACAGTCTTGTGGTCTTTAATTACTGCGACATGTTTGGAAACCGTTCGCTGAAACTATGTGGACACTTCGAAATGTTTACGCACCAAATTGCAGAGCGAACAATATGCTATTCTAGTATACAAAAAGATATTCTTTGTTTCTTCAACGTCACTATTCTTTATTCGTTTTGTTTTGTCCTAACTTCACTGACTCGTAGTTATCCTAGATATTTCTATACATATTTACGTGTTCTCCATATATAATCGAATCTTGTACATATTGTACATCAATCATCAATCTATCACTTATGTTATATTGTTCTTACGTTTGTATTATTTAATTACTTACATTTTTCTCTTGGCGTTTTAAGGCGTCCAGCCAGTTTTGTCGGCAAAGGACATGAGTCAAAATGACTCGGAGCACCTGGGCGTGATGGCGTGGGTCACTCAGTTCAAGAGCGTGCCTCCTCGCCCACCGGTCCAGGACATGCTGAGGGTCGCGCTCGACTCCACTTCCGGTCGTGTTGGAGAACCGGTCAGTGTCAACGTTTTATTTAAATAATTTACATAATTTATAATAGTGTGAAAGCACTCATTAGTATATAAGAAACTAAATGAAAACAATATTGAACACGCCTCGTATTTAATTAATATAAAAACAACAAAATTTGCTCACCATCGTAAAGTAAAGAGTGGAAATGTTAATAATGATATATTCTTTATACTTATTACTAAAATACTTCTTTATTTTAATGTTTAATTGTTTCATTTTGGTATATTTACATACTTTGTTACATATTTTATTATTTTCAGACATACATAAAGGTTGAAAGCATATCCAACGATCTGTCAATATCAGACGTGAAGGTGTCTATCGTAAATCCCTTGGAACAAGAATCTAGGTTAAAGCTGGATTCCCGGGGTGCCGGGGAGTTCTTCCCAGAGCACGCGGGCATGCACGAAATTGTCCTTACTGTAGATGACATAAGGTAACTTGTTCGCGTGACTCTGAGCTTCCCGCTCGTAATGTTCGTAGTTCTACGACGACCCTACTGACCCAACAAAAGTGGTTATGTTATGTCAGTTAGACTACAGAGCATCGTCGGTCCCTTGAAGGGTGATCGTTAACGGTTAATTATGGACGTTTATATATAGATATAAAACTATATTTAACATTCAAGTCAAGATTAGTTTTATATACATAGATCATGCTGTAAGTTTAAAAGACCTTACATTTAAAGATTGAAAAATGATTACTTTAGCATGGTACTGAGTCACTCACTGTTGCAGAGTGGACGGCAGATACTTCTTCAGAGTGTTGCCGCGATTGGTAACAGTGGCTCCGCCGGGCATGGCTCCGTGCGCCGCGGGGAGCATCGTGGAAGTTCTGGTCAGCGCCACAGGTAACACAGGGCATGGTTCTCATTGTTTCTATATTGTTATAGATGACCCACTAGCTCAGGCAACTTACATAAATATGTCAATCTGGTTAGATAAGAAAACTTGCTTCTCCACAAAAACACTTGATATGTGATAAATTTTTGATTCTGTACATCCTGTTTATGTGAGTGTGATTTTAAAGGCAAGTTAAAATTGTTGTCTGGTAGCTGATATCACAATAATTGTCTGCTATAATAATAATTCAATTAAATTGTACTACTTTGATGTGTCAAATATATTGAAACTATTTATTGCCTATACAACACCAGGTGCTCCTAGAAGAGAGGATATCGACGTGACAGCGCACTCGCCGCGCGGCCGCGCCGTGCGCCTGCAGCCGCGGCACCCGCCGCCGTCGGCGCCCGGCACCACCGCGTCCAGCGCCACCTTCCAGCCGGACGAGCCCGGCACCTGGACCATCGCCATCACCTATAAAGGCGAACACATCCAGGTTAGATTGTAAATTATGTTTGATGCATTATGAAATAAATGACGTTTGCTATAATAAATACAAGCGTACATAATACATATATAACGCAATAAAACAATTTGTAAAGAGTGCAGATATCCTTGATTTGTTCATACTTCAACCCACAGGCAACTTCACCGAGAACAATTGATACAATTTTGATAATTTTCAGGGTGGTCCATTCACGTGCGAAGTCTTCGACCCAGCCGGTGTGCGACTGAGTGCAGGCGCCCTCGAAGGCGCCGAGCCGCTGAAGCCTCACTCGTTCGAGTTGGACACGAGCGGCTGCGGAGTGAGAGGCGATCTGCAGCTGGACATCGTTCACGACAAGCGGAGTGTGATGTGCGCGCTGGAGAAACTGTCGGCCACCAAGTACCGCGCTACGTTCATGCCGAAGGCGGCCGGGAAACACAGGGTAAACCTACCCTCTGTTAACATAGGATCATAACGAAATAATAGTACGCTAATGTATTTAGGATGTACACGGATATAGTGAACTATCATCATCATCTAGCCTCTAGCGGTCGGGTCTGCTGGACAGGGGTCTGTCCCGAGGTGGACCATTTTACTTGGTCCTACACAGACCTCATCCGGCTCTACCGCCCGCCTTCTTCAGATCGTCGGTCCAGGAGTATAAGAATGATTTAGAGATGAACTTGACATTATACGTAATGTTTATACATCCAGAATAATTGTGGCTTAAAAATTGTTTTACTTTTATAATCACTGAAGTGGGGCTTTGCTTGTTGTTTTAATTGATGAAAAGGAACTATGAAAAATCCTTTGCAACTGACAGACGCGTCACAAATTAATTAATCAAAAACGAGAGTCCTATTAAAATATTGAAAACGTAACGCAACGAGCCAAATCGGCTCGGAGCTTTTTGTAGACCGTACAAAAGCTATGTCAACGAGCGTTGAACCTGTTGTTGCAAAATAACACGAATCCTCCAAATTAGTACAGATGCCGGCACGCCGCTTTGATTTTGTTGGAATCGGTGGAATTTGTTAGAATTGCTTTCCATAAATGCAACGAAATGTTTCAACAGCTTCAAAATGAATTTACACCATTATAAAGTGGTTATCGGAATATCGTACGGTTTCATTTAATTTAGCGTGAAGCTGACAGCAGCTCCACAATGGAGTGCTTTATATTTTAACATAAATGATTATTTGAAAACGTGCAAACGAACACCTATGGAGTTTCTTGATCGGTCCCTTTCCATAGCGAGGCATTTTCCAAAGCGGTGGCTGTTTCATTTAGTCGTATAAAAAGCGTTTTAATAAACCAATTTTGTAAAAATAGAATTTTAATTCGATGTTGCTTAACTGAAAGCAGTAAAGCTCAGTGCAATTTAATACAAACTCCGCAGCTGTATGTGTACTTCAACGGGCACGACGTCCACGGATCCCCCCACGTGTTCCGAGCGGGGCCGCGGTCCAAGAGGCGCCGCGACAGCGCCAGCCCGTCGCCGGCCTACGCGAGAATATCCAGCCCAGGTACTGAGCACTCACGCTGGCCGCGGTCGGAATGCGCAGCCCGTGTTTAACTATGCTTTTTTTGCCGCAGTGACGCGACTGCGATCGGAGAGCCCTCACAATCATTACAACTTGTACGATACAAACGCAACCAAACACGCGACGAACTCGGGCGACCGCAGAGAGGGGCGCCACGACTCCACCGACTACTACAAGTCGTCCTTCGGAACGGACGCGAAGGCCAAAGCTTACGACGTGACCGATTCCGCGTATTCGACTTCCCGCTTCAATAAGGAAAGCTACAGCTCGAGATACGACACGGAGAGCCCCAGAAACCGCACCACGAGTCCGATAACCTCGAAGCATTTGGGGAATGGATCTCGGTTAGACGTAAACAGGGCCGGCAGTCCCTTTAGAGCCGGCAGCCCATACAGAGCGACGAGCCCGATCGGGCGCACGGCGAGTCCTCTAACGAGGAACGACAGTCCTTTGAATAGGACGGGGAGTCCAATTAACAGGTACGTGCGACATTCGAAACATCTAACTAGCGAAGTGTCTAGACGCACTAACGGGCACAGCGCGAATGACTCTTCCAATTTACGTGCTCCGATGGCGCGTATCAGTTCGAGAGCATCGATCGGGCGCCGTGGGCCGTATGTAATGTGCAAGTAATGTTTGCTCTAATAACATTAAACGCATTAATTGGTAGACGTTTGCTCTTGGTAGAAGTTTATATTTGCATTCGTATTATTATGCTGTTAAGCGGAAATTTAAAAGCACTGCTGATGGAAACGAAAATTTCGTTTGTAGTTAATTTAAGCTCCACTGAAATGTGATAGTATACTTGAGCTCGATTGGAGTTAATAAAAAACGTAATTTACTCAAAATGTGTAATAGCCTAAAATATTTAAAAAATCTCTCAGTGAAATAGATAAGTAGATGTCAGATTTATTCGGAGTAAAACTTTTACAAGAACAAACGTGTAATTCAATTTTTTGTTGATTACTTTAATAAAATGGGAAAAGTGAATATAAAGGGTCAGAATATATTTATGATGGACCAAATATTTTTATATCATACATATTAAATATATCTCACTTTTTAGTCGAATTAAGATAGCCGTACGCGCGCCGGGACGCACGCTGGCGTATTATACGAATATAAACTCATTATTAAAACTTAATAGCGCTTTAAGTATGTACTGTGTTTTACCTTATTCCTCCTTAGAGGATCTAAGAAATTTTATGAAACTGCTAAATAAATGTAACTAACTCGGCTCACATATTGTCGTAAATATCAAATATGTACAGCTTTGCTCGCACCTGCGTAGAAATAAGTGCGGTGCGGCATGTCACCAGTGATACGGCGTCGCCACATCGTACTTTATCAAAATCTATCTATTCGTCGTTGTGCGATCAAAGCATGCAACTAACAGTAATCTAAACCCGGTTTGATGGTTTGTGCGTACGTATTACCATTTAAATAATACGTAGTAATTATCAATAAAATAAATGTACTTTTAAAGATTATATGTATAAATTTAAACGACAATAAGGTTAGAAAACTGAAAACCCTCAATTGGCCAGCGGGACAGACTGAGGCTTTGGCCCTCCTCATCCTGAGAGCTGGTTCGTGTTCGACGGTAGAACAATAAATGGAATTAACGTGCATATAAATTGAATTTGAAATCCACGTTGGCAGGGTCAGCAGCCCCACAGAAAGATACAGTCCAGTGACGAAGACAAAGCGCGTGGTTGAGAAGCGAACTAACTACAAGATGTACAGCTCGTACAGCGGCTCCCAGGACAACCTGGATCAGAGCAGCCCCCTGTCGTCGCTGGAGGCCGACCGCGGCCGGCGCTACGGCAGCCCGAGTGAGTCCACACGTACCAAAAATATGCACGTCATTTTTGGCACGACTTTATCTCTTACTTGATTTGGAAAACTTAAAGTAAGTAATGGATCGTATTCATTAGCTTCTCATTCTTAGCTTGATTCATTCGTCTTTTTGTCTGTCCTCGTGTAGTAAAAAACAATTAAAAAAAAGTCTTTTTTAAATTAATGATTCGTCTAAGCAGTTGTTTTATATATAAGTAGGTGTAATATATACTTGTATTGGTTTTATTGTGAGATATAGCTACATTTAATCTGCTTCTAATACCCCCTACAAACGTCCCCCTCCCAGTATAACCCTGCAATAATCTCGGTAACATGATTACCCCCTATGTACATGTTAAACACAAAATTTAACTGGGGTTCGTAGGAGCGTATTATACTGTGCCTCTGCCTACCTCCTCGATGAATAAAGCTTAAAGATAAGAAAATATACAATTAATTATGCCTCCGTCATATTCACTAACTCCTGGGTCCAGTAAGGGACAAATCGTTATACTATAGCTGTATGAATTAATATTCAATTATTGGTTTCGACATCCCAACGTACGGTCGCAGAGAAAGTTCCATGATACAATATTATTTCCTTCTTTTCCCGACGTAAGCGTTCTAGACGATTTTTAATTTAATTCAGAGATAAGAGGGGTGGCTTAAATTGCTTTCACGAGAAACGATTACGATGCACGGAGAGGCAGAGCGGAGCCTCTAAAATATTGTTAGAGCGGCTATTATGAGAATCATAATTTTATTAAATTTTTAACTTCGGAACAATTTACAATTTGTTTTTCGTTTCCGTACTTGGTGGAGCGGGGCCGCAGAGTGTTCCAAGTCCGATCAAGTTACGGCACAAGGCGGCCCCGTCTGTGACATTCACGAAATTTTAGCGCTAAATGGAGCTTATAAATAGGTGGTAATGAGCCAGTGGTTTAGATTATAGCCTCACATTTCGAATCTCGCAGGTTCTAATTCTGACGCGAACCTTTCGGAATTGTATTGTAATTGTATAATTACGTGCCCTTTGACAAGAATATGACTCCCTCAGACGGTGAAATAAGAAATCGTGACGGAATCTACACATCTTACAATTTTTTGTAATGTTCTCTGTGACATATAAAGTCCTCAGTCTCACATTTAGCCGGGATCGATGAGAATGAATATATGTATAATGTAAAATCGCGCTTGAAATCCACGAAGAGGTGGGCAGGGGAATGTAGTACAATGTCACGTTTCATCAGCTACGTTTGGCCCGCAGTGCAATGGTCGTGAGAATATTGTCATACACCAGGCATACATCTAGACTTCGAGATATTACCAGAAATTTTAAGAAGACTCCAATAGTAATCAACTTGGGACTTGAACCCAGGACATCTCTAGGACATTGTGGTTCGAAAACCACTCGAACAATAAGGCAGTCAATGTATGACTTACAAAATGTCACAGTCACAAAAATAAATCATACGATTAAAGTATTGTATCCGAAAGCTGTTTAAGTATACCAATGTTGAAATTTCTGCCTATTTTTATTCCAAGACACAAAATAATATTTTTAATTCACTTTCTGATGTTGTTAGTACCTTTTTATGTCTATTTCATTATTTTTTACCTTTTATTTACAAATCTATTTTGAATTTACAGGTGGCGGAGACAGTGGTGACCCCGGGGGGAAGGCGTCTCGAGGGAGAAAGGATTCGTGGGACTCAGTGGAAAAAACCAGACAGGTGCTTAATAGTACCAGGTGAGTAGTAAGAGAGTTCTTATATATCTTAATTAGTAAATGTTTAACGCTGTTGTGTATACATACAAATATAGGTACGTGGAATATGAATAACGTTGTAACGAACGCCTAAGCACAACACGCAATTGAAGGATCGATAACTCGCGCCGTCCCTAATGCCGAGTATTACTCATTACATCTACGTTATTGCCAATAGCTTGCCATTATTATTATTACGAATGGAGTACCTAGCAGTGATAGCATTGTAGTTTAGAACAATCTACACCGGGATGCTGGTTTCAGTCCTGACGAGCACCTCCTTGCAAAAATTGAGTGTTTTAAAGATAATATAATAATAAACCCTAATGTTTAAGGACATCATTGTAAGGAAACCCGTCACGCCGCACTTGGCTACACGGCAAACTCAAGCTTTAACCATTCTCATTGTTATATTTCTCTTGCCAATGGTGCCCAATGATGAAACGATAGAAGAGGTTATGGTGACGATGATGAAATTAATATTTAAATGTTCCTCCCTTATTAAAACCATCCATTCGGCCACTAGAGTGTGCTATCCAAATCCGGTAATCAAAACTCTACGAAAGCTGTCACCCTCAAGACGCTCCTTAACTCAAAGTATGCGTCATCTATTACCCATTAACGTTTTATAAAAAAAATATGCACGGAGGTAATAATTTGGAATTCGAACTAAATATTCACAGCAGTTTGAATTCGTACGAAGGAGCTCTTTGTGAATAACGTCCATCAGTAGGTAATAAATCATAGATATGAATGGATATTACAACATCAAAGAACGAGCGGGCGGAATATTGAATTTCCATTAAAGCACGTCAAAGTTTCATGGAAACGCGATGTCGAAACGTTAAGAACGTTTTGTCACAAGCTCACACGTAGCGAATACGAAACCTATTTGGAACTAAGTACGGGGTGACTATCATCAACCAACTTCGACAGGACAGTCTGGGCAGACCTTACTTATTGTATGAATAATTAAAAACGGATTTTGAAATTAAAACGGATACTGAACAATGTATAAATAGTCTTGAACTATTAAAACCGATGGTTATAAAAAATAATTAAGATACATCACGTATTTTTTAATCACTGCAACTACGCACTAATATTGTTTCTATGTCAGAAATTACATCTTTATGTTACAATATTATGAAAAACATGGTCATTGGTATTGTTGTCACATTTAGCTTGGAGCCTGGACCTGAGCGATACGGACAGAGCACGTTGGACCGGGAGACACAGCGCAATACACAACTGAACAAGTTCACCGACTACTCGCGCGACTCTATCAGCCGACAACTCGACCGACTGGTCGACGAGCGCGAGTCGGATGTCTACACTAGTCGGGTGAGTAGTCCGTAGTTTAACCACTTAGTAACAAAAGAACAATATTATTGTTCACCGACTACTTTACTTTTTACGTATTTACGTACATATTATGTACATATCTACAAGTATATTCTCAGAAAATAAGCAAACATTCACGACGCTCTTAAGAGATTACATGGTGCCTTAAAAGTAAGTCATCAATCCATATTTGTCACACAAGTGACGTGTGTCCTCCCGTATCAATCTTTAACAACAGAGAAAAACAACGTGGTGTGTTTACATACATATCTTCACGCCAGGTCCCTTAAGGGGTAGGCACATAACACGGAGTGCCAAATATCTCTATCCTTACAGACCTGCCGCGCCTCCACCACATTCATAACTCTTTTCAAACATGCACACCGATTTCGGAGACTTCCGACTCCCTCATCAGCTAGTATTTGGCTCATTAGGTATATCCGTAAGAAAATAT
>DWEI01001494.1:0-16529 GCA_018245875.1 Mysoria ambigua
CGTTCGAAATCTGCCAATCCACACTTGGCCAGCGTGGCAGATTACGACCTTAAATAATGTCATATTGTAAATTATCATGTCAGAATTAATTATCTGACAATTTAAGTTTACTCGACCTCAAAATAATGTGTATGTACCTATGTACAGTTCATTAGAATACAAAGAATTTATTTCTTTATTTGACAGGTATTAGTAGGTACTTAACGTGGTGAGTATCAGTATATTTTCAATGTTATCTACTCAATTTCACTTTTTCTAGTCGCTCGAAATTCCGAACGAATTCGGTATTTCGATTGCCTGCGCTTTTAAGTCTATAAATATACATATATTACTGTATATGCATAGGTTTAAAATTTCGTTGCTTTTCTTTTGTCTGACCTTTAAAATTCCTACCTATTGTACTTGCAGATACTAGTTAATACTTTGATTTGAACATTATTATTGTCACAATCAAACCAAAGCTTCAAACCCCTGCGGCTTTAATTAATGTTGGGCGAGTACATTCAATCATAAATTACTATATAAAATATAGCTACAAAAATTTAGAGCTTTACGCTTCTTGACATGACAATCGTAATGAAGCTATAATCCATTAGGTACCTGTTTTAGAAGTATTGATATTTACGACAAATCCTACCGGACGATTTTTTACTGTGGCTTGAGAAAAAAGGTTTTGTATTCTACAACATCGGCACGATAATTTGAGGCAGTGGCACATTTGGACTGCCGATAAAACTTTATTGTGCGTCAATTAATTGACAAACTTAAGTTGACTTGGATACTTTCATACCTATATCCGTTTTATTGGAATTACAGAAATTTGTGCTAATAGTTTTTTGAAACCAGTACTGACTATTTTCAAAGTTAAGCAATAAAATTTTTAAGTATTTGTTCTGATTCAGAACGTGTATGTAGACTCGAACCTGCCATTTCATTGCTCTCATTTTCAACCCGGTATTCATCTGCACCATTATTGAGTGATTTCGTTTACCTCAATAGCGTAAAAAACGATAACAAAGTGTAATTCACCAGCAAGACGTGACATTGGGCTTACGAAGTTTGTCCATTACCGTGTTGTTGTAGAAATTTCATTAATTTTTAAAAGTAAAATATATATTCTACGAATTTTTACACTGTCCTGGTTTTGATATTATTGAATCAAAATTTACAAAAACAAAATTCTTATCTGAAATTATCAATGTATAATATTAATTAAAAACTGTTTATAGAAGACCCTCATGTTCAACCTGTTATATTTTATATACTTGAAGATTCTTCGGGGTTCTTTTATTTAGTCGCATAGAAAAAAGGGATGACCTTTTTTGTGGCTAGATAACCCAGTACAGGGAACATTCAGTTTTGTCTGGGTATATTTCATATTTTTACATATATGTATATAAAACCAATGTCTTATCTTTCATGATTTCAAAAAGGGTGGAGTTTAGGCTACATACTTGGGATCGGGGATTCATTTGGATTCAAAGTAATTATATCCCCGCTTCTAGTACAGATGAAGAGCCGAATGTCCGGACAGAACAGATGTAGGACGCGCCATAATAAAATTATATTTCGTTTAACTCATAAGAACTGGCTAACTATTAGCTATTTGTTTTCTTTTAAATAAAAACCCACTTAAATTAAATATATATTTTTGTATTGTTAACCCTAAAATTAACACAGGATAGATATGTTTAATATAGAAACTTACCGAGCAGGTATATTGTAGGTCCGCGCTTCCGTTTTTGCCGAATACATAGCTATATGTAAACGTTGCTCGAAGTAACGCGATGAAGTAATACATTGTCTATATATACATGTACATTGACGTGGTACTCTGATCAGATACATATTACAAATGTTGTATTTACAATATACGTATACAATTAAATTACAAAAAATATGCTTTTTAAGATTAAATATTAGGTACGGTAAAGATGAAGGTAAACATCGTGACGATTTGTGCATAATTCAGAAAACTCGTAAAATTTCCCCGGGGGGGCGTAGTCTCCTGCATGTGCCTGACATGGCATCTATGACTTGAATTAACCCTTTACACTCGGATGGGGCACCCATCTTGAATATGGAAGCGATAAAAGGATTGTCAATCTGTATATGATTATTAACAAAACCTTCCTAGGTATAGTTAGTACAATAAAGCACAAAATTAAGACGAACAAGTTTTACTGTGTGTACCGAAACCTATTTTATGTTCTAGGCTACAAAAAGCCTGGGCGATATTTTGAAAGTGAGACCGAATTTCTTTCAACTGCTCCTTTTAAAAATATTACATGTAGCAACAATAGAACACACCTATTGGCGTCGATCGTTTTGTGTATGAATCATCAAAATTCAATTGAAACACCTTTGCAAGGTCGTAATTGCAATTCAAACGCAAATGCCACGGATACGCGACGTGTGGCTTAATTTCCATGTAAACGGTAACTGTCATGCGGCTGCCAAACAAGAGAACTGACCAAATCGAGGCGGACGCGCGCGGTGTGCCACCGACCGCCGCGCGAGCGAGGCCGCGCCGCCGGTCACTGACAGGCGCTCCACGGCCGCTCACCGGCGTGCCCCGGACTCCAATTATATAAGGAAACTCCCGATAATAGCCGATAACAACGTTAACTCCTCTATTTGTAATTGTGTCGGACGAAAATAAACAAGGACGAGATCAGATCTGTGAGGTTAACCTAGGTTAAATATTTGGCACTCGATACTCTCTGCCCACCCCATAAGAGACCTGGCTTGACATAACAATAATGAAAATCGATATTAACTTCGGTTGATACATCTTTCGCAATAGTAGAACAGGCATAACTGTAAAATATACGGAAATTACTAGTTTGATTAGGAGATATATGGCCTTTACCTTTTATTTGAAGGAACGGCCCTGTCACAACAATGGAAAGATAAAAGGGTCGAAAAGAATCCTGCTCAGTTCGTTTAGTTCACCTGACAACCAATCATTAACGCTCATAAAATTGGATCAGAAAGGGAATATTGCTAGTATATAAGAGATACTAGCAGCGTCCGTAGTCTGTGGTCGCCGACCACCGGGACCGCGCCCGGAGAACATTTCCGTTCCAATCATTAACGCCCCGCCGACCTCCTAGGCCACATTACTGGTTCGCAGGCATGCATGCACTTGGACGTCGCAACCGAGCACGTTGGCCACCAAGCGCCGCGGCGCGGCGTGTTAAAGTGAATCCAATCCCGACAGTCATAAGAATGTATTTTAAAATATCCGAGATTCGTCTATTGCTATCGAGCATTCTTCGCTGTCGTTTGCAGTATTGCATTGAAGCAAAATAATTAGAAACTTCTAAGGTATATTAATTTCGAACATAAATAATTGTTATACACAAAAACAGGCAACTTTATGTTTTAATTACGTATATTTTATGATAATTAACATTAGCGATAGGTACGCTACAATAATTTCGTCTAATAAATAATGATTACTTTTAAAACATGTTATACAGCGCGTGACTGTAACAAGCCCGTTCAGTTGGTGTCGTGCGGATTAATTACTGCAGACGATTTAAACAAATTTCCTCTGAAAGTCAAAAATGAGAAAACAAGCAACTCAGCCATCCGACTGGTCCGTACCTTGAGGAGTTCCAATAAACTTTTTGTACTCTCAATAACTGTGATATCTCGGACGTTGCTTGCAAAGGTTAACTGTTTTTTTGACAAAGCATTGCAAAGTATGTAAGCCGCCCGGTATGGTCCGATGCACGCATTGCATTTTATTTTACAACCTGTTCAACGTTGTTCATACCAGTTTGACGGTATAATAAGTTGCCCGCAAAGGCTTATGCAGCGAGATATCCGGGAAAGTTCAAGAACTTCTGTAACAAATAATTTATTTCAAGTTGCTCGACAATACACAGACGTTACTACTTAACTGCTGAGCGCGTGTTAAGGAATGTTTATTTTGTTTTAAAACAATTGAATGAGTTCAGCTTTATTTACACTATTACAAAAAAATAATTTGTAATATTTTGGAATATTTCTTAAATAAGTTTAGGGCCAATGGTATGAACTAGTTTCAATCATGGTAAAATCGCTACATTTTCAATTATAACATCGCTGCACTTATATATGTCATTAAGTAGGTATTCACAATATACCTGTTGGACGAAGGATATAGTTATTTGCTCGCAACGAAAAGTATTTAAGAGCTATGATATAAAAATATTAATGCTACCTGTTCATTTGTTTCAGATTTTGCCATACTTGTTGGTAAACTGCCAACCTACACAAGACTATGGGGACCGTGAGATGACCGAGGGAAATGCAAAAAGAGAAAATTATAATGCTCAAAATATACCAAAGCGCGAGAACTTATCTACATTACAACAGGAACAAATAATATCTGTAAGAATTACATCATCTGTAGCCGTAGGCAGGGGTCGAACGAAAACAAACTATAAAAATATTGATAATTATAAAATTAACAAAAACAATTCTGTAGTAGCGACAACATTAGCTCCCGACCAGAGTGAAGATATGCACACGACGATGTCCCCAGACGCTACCACGGCAACTACAGATGACTTTGAAGGTATAACTGAACTACCACCGAACTTGATAGGTGCTAATATTGAATATATTAAACAACTCCAAGCTAAGAAAGAAACGCGGGGCGTTGATAATTTTGAACAAATACATTCGTTTCAACCTAACATTAAACACGTTGTCATAAACGACACTCAGTACACCGTAACCGAACCATCCATATCAACAACTCCAGACGCGGGCATCGAGAACGATGAGACCACTGAAAACGTGCCACTCGCCCGGTCGGTACCCTTGTCGTACTCCGCTAAAAATTACATTCGGGATCTAGTGAGCAAGGCCCTTGATGAGCACCAGAGTCCGAGACTCACGACCGTGAGTTTTGACGTAATACATGATGCACCACAACAAGGCAACTACAATGAACCTGGCAATAACGGTTATATGAATTCCAACGGTATGCCGCCGTTGGTACACGAGCAAAGCTTCGCCAACAATGCTCCACGTGTCTATAGCGAACCGTCCAAGGTTTACAGCGAGCCCGCAAAGTTTTACAGCGAACCTGCGAAAATTTACAGCGAACCGGCCAAAATATACAGCGAACCGGCTAAAATATACAGCGAGCCGGCCAAAATATACAGCGAGCCGGCCAAGTTCTACAGTCCGCCGGCAGCCCTGCACCTGCCGCCAGTCACACCGCTCAGTCGACGACCGTGGGCGCGTCACTCCGGTACTCCCGACCTGAGTACTACTTTAATAAACACTACGCCGCTAACCACAGTCGCACAGCCGTCACTCGTATCGAACACACGTCAGCAGGCAGAACAGCAGCCCGAAAAGAACTATGAGGTGGATGAGAAAGTAAGTGTCATGACTGACGGACGGACTCACGGCGTCCAGCCGTCGGATCCCGAAAACTGTAAGCAAGAAAAATGTAAAGTGGGCTACGTGGTAGAGGGTAGGCAGTTCAGGAAGTACCGGGTGGAGGAGAGGACTTCGGACGGATTCATCGTAGGCGAGTACGGGGTGGTGCGGAACGAAGACGGAGCGCTGCGCGGCGTCAGGTACACGGCCGACAGCGACGCCAGCCCGCGCCTGATACACGACGCGCTCATGAAGTTCCTACAGCTCAAGTAGACTGGCGCACTCGAGACGAGCGACCTGGCAGAGTTTATTTTTGTTATTCTACAACAGCGAGTATTGCAACGTTTTCGTGTAATACATATGTATTAGCTTGATCCTTAATATATGTATATGAAGACTGAACACAGGTTATTGTTTTCAACTAACAACGAATATGTGACCCCGTCGTGCTGCTCGGAAGTTTACGCTCCATACTACTAAGAGATTATTTTTATCAAAAATCAGAGTAGCAGAGCATACTTGTAATGAAATAGTCCCATGAACATAAATTAGATGTAATTATCTAATTGACACGTTTGAGCATCCTAGTCGTATCATATAATTATCATTAGTTTATTTTTTTGACTGCCTCGTTGGACGTGTTGGTTATAATCGCAAGTGCTGATCTAATGATTCTGGGTTCAAATCCCGTGTCTGGCGTTGGATTTTTCCTACTTTCATTTTTTATTAGTGGCTCGGACCCTGGGTATTTGCCCGGTGTACGCCAATAGGACCACCACACACTCCATAGTGGGACATAAAAGTAACTCATGAAACGTGGGAATGTACTACACACATCTGTCACCCGCTTCTGGGACTATAAGCGTCATGATACGTTTTATTTTATTGCAAAAAATATAATAGTTGTCTTAGGCTGAATGTCTTAAGCATTCTAAGTAAAATCTTCCCTTTAAAAATAGTGATTTTCTATCAAGAAATTTTAAGGGCTCGATAAGAAATAGTACTTATATACACGTATAAATATTATAATCTTATTGGGGAACTTTAGTAGTGAGGACTTTGACCCGACTTACTCCGAAATCCAGCGGAGAAAAGATACTGTTGCTATTATAGTGCCATTCATTTAGTCTTAAAATGATAATTTCGTGAACCTAATTATATAAATTAGTGAAGTAGATAGTTAATTATGTAAATTAATAATTTCCTATTAAAAAATTAAAAATTACAATAACGTTTCCTTTTCGCCTTACACATGAAATTCAAAGTTAATAAAAACCGTATTTTTATAGACAACTCAGCTAAGATGGTTAACATTTTGCATTAGAACAAAAATAACAATAACTTCAACACACTCACGGAGTAACCAAATAGTTAACATAACACATGAGTACAACTTCCTAAATATGCTAAATAAAAATATTTACGTTAAGCCTATGCATGTTTCAATGTACTTAGCGAAAAACATAAATAAGTGCAATTATTGCCAGTACTGTATCAATTTTAGTAACTCATTATGAAAATTAACTCGCATTAATTATGAAGGTAAGTATCTGTTCATTCGATACAAACGTGATCGATCGATCGGTGTCGGCGTGCGTTTGTTTGCGTAATTAAAGCGCCCTGCATTCCTATGGAGGATTGAGTTATTATCATGTGTAGAACATATACAATTAGAATTTTTTTTAATCTTTCAGTTGGATCCGTCACGAAAGCCAATACGTTTTCACCGTTTATACTATTATACTTATCATCATCAGCTATTGCCGCCCACTGCTGGGCAGGAGCCCCTCCAAAAGCACGCCACTGAGCTCGATTTTCAGCAGCATTTATTGTTGTACATATAGTCTGGAGGAAGTGTACATATAGTCTGGAGTATACAAATTTCGAACACGTCAAATATTGACTAACACTGTCTACACGGCTGGTAGCGTGGACTTACTGTAATCATACGACACCAACCCCTCCCGCCCACTCAACTGCCACATCCCTATTCCCACGGTCATGTTCAAGCCTGGTTGCAAATGTCCGTGATTGCATTTTTATGCAATAAAAGATTTAAGCTCTGTATGTTATATACCCTCTTATCATATTATATACCCTCGTAGCGCAAGATAATACAGCGTTAAGTACATTTAAATCAATTATTTCAATTCAGCAGGAATAACAAGATTTAAGCAAATTTCATCATAGAATAAAATTTGCCGTACGATTATTTTCATTTTAAAGTTTTAGAAATGACATTCACGGGCTGCGTACATTATTTAGGATATTGAAATACAACGACCAAATTAGATTGGAAATATATTATTAGTAAATGTATACCAATAAAATTTTTTTTTCAACCTAGTTTATCTAACCTAGATTAGACCAACTGCAGACTTTCAGTGGATTTACTTTACTTAGGAACCAGAAACCTGTAATTCGCTATCATTCAGCGACAGACCATCATTGATTTACTTACCTTAAAGATACTCCATTTAGCCGCGAAACTCATGAAGAATGTTGCTATAATTTATTTACTTACATGCGCATATTTCCGTGTAGGAAGATACTTTTAAGGCTGTGTAACGCAATACACGCGAGTAGAGTATTTTTATGGAATGCTTTTGTTACCAATTTTTGATTGCAATCTCATTGCAAACAATGTTATTATTAAATAACAGGTCTGGAGTTCAAATCAATATCACACACATAGATTTATGAAGTTATAAGATTATGTGGTACCTACCTGCTATGACTCTAACTTGACTGCCTCTTTTGTCGTGTTGGTTGCTAGCGCGACTGCCGGCCGAAGGAAGATGTTCCAGTGGTGGCTCGGAGTCTGTATATGTGCCCGGTGTTTGGAATAACTTCACCATCTACTCCATAGCAGGAAGTGTATGTATTTGGTGAAAAGTGGGCGTGTGTTACACTCCCGTCCTTACCTCTTTGAGACTTATAGGCGTGATGTTACTTTAAAATTTAGGTACAAAGGTGAAAGTTGAAATAAAAAGCCCAGTGCAGCGTTCAAGAGGATGAACAATTGTAATGTTTACAAGTACAATAATACTCTAGCGCTACATCGAACAAGGTGACCGCGGCGAGCGCGCGGGCGCCGCCGCCGCCCGCCGCCGCCGTCCGGCGACGGTCGTGCACGGCATCAACAACTCACACGTGGAAGCACATTTAAACCGACGAGGCTACCGACTTTTCAGTTGGCGAAATTTGGTCCTTTGGCCACTGGGCAGTGCGGAACGCTGCATTTGCACTAAAGTTAATAACAAAAAATATTTAATAAATATATTTTTAAATATGAAGCTTCCAATTCTCTGGCACTTCACGGCGAGTCAGAGTGTTTGTAGCGGCAACAATCGATCGCGGCGCGCGAACGTACATAGCTACAGCGTAGAGATCAGAACAAGTTGCAGGCGCCAACGGGAGAGTAGGTGGCTGTCGTACTGGGTGGTCCTTACTCTACGCAATCATAGTATCACAATATTAATACAAATTTGCAACGACGTAACATACTCTTGTTTAACAGTAACAGTGAACCAGTTGGTGTATTTTAATTACTTTAACTCTAACCGATTAGGCGAATATTCACTAAAGTATAGATAAACTTGTTAAAAATTTAAAGGGCGCTGCCACCAAGCCGGTAGAAGCGGTACATTATGCACCCTCCAAATGAGAAATTTATATCCACACATACACACACACGCACACATACACACACATGTACACACGAACACTCGCACATAGCTCGTTGTGTACACACGCCGCTCAAACAATAGTTTACTATACGGTTAAGTATATACTTAAGCGATACAGGGGCTATCAAATATTATAATAATTTACTTTTGTTGGCCTCACATCGTCCTTGTTGTCCTCGCCATGTGCGACAACGTGAGCGTGACAATAAATTTAGCCAAGTCGGTAATAATAACTTTTATTTGGTTTAAAGCAATCGAAATGCGTCGCTAATAAAAATGTGCGTCTACACTTATCCTTCGTTGATTAACAGTTCGATCAATTTCACTTTAGAACATTTTTAAACACTATTTAATATAATAGTGTGCCATGCTTGTGTCCAATCGATCAGGACACAAAATATTCTCAATAGAATGTATCGCCTGATACGCTTCTCTCATTCAGACACGAACAGCCAACATACATTCTAATTCACTCGAAAATTAATCATATAAGAGGCCTACACCCCGGAGACAGGTCGAAACATGTTTTGTACGATATTTGTCAGACGTGTGCTCACAGACGGTGGCATATATTTGTACATCGGCTCGGCGCCGACGCCCGTCCCAAACGCGAAACTTGCAGAACGAGCGGTCAAAATAGTAGTTTTGGCGCCGAACGCTGACACGTACTTGCCAACTTGCTAACGAATACATTTATCGATCTGTACAGAACAATATTCGTTTATTACTTATACTTACAAGTTACAATAGGTTCCGAATTCACTGCTTACAATACATATTTCTATAACAGGTAAATATACAAGCTAATTTAGCGTCGAATGAAAAACACTACGAATATTTCTTTCGATATTTTCCTTATACACAAGGAATAATTATAACACGCAGACATCGCCCCAACCCCCGCTGCCGCCACGGCGCGCACACGGCGGCTGCGGGTTACAGCAGCGACGCACTCCCACAGCGGAGCGTGTCCTTGAGCAGGGCCGTCTTCTGAACCACTCGCACTCGTCGTAACTGGCGCGCTACATATAACCACTATATGTTCCCAGTTCAGTTCTCACAAGAACAGTTTCTTATAAGATCAATTTCTGTATTCAATATTTAAAAGCACAATATCTCAAGCTTAAACTTGAATACAACTCGTATTAAATCTTCTCCATCGTTACTTAACATAGCACTAAAATCATATTACTCGAAACAGTAAATATAGTATAAGCAGAGCTAAAATGTTAAAGTACGATTTTAAGGAACCGAAATATTATCAAAGTTAAGTATAATATACATATGAAGTAAATTGTATGGAATTATCGAAAATATATCGGCTGTTACACTTACAGGAGGTTACAACAATAGTCAAAATAGTCAAAATATCTTCTAAACACATGTAGCTGTTCCAAAACGTAGATATGTACGTACTTATGTGTTACGATATAGTTCTGCTATAAGTATGACTTTCATCTCGGTGCAGAAACGACCGACCACACTGACTACACGAGGTTAGCCTTACAGAAAAAGTTACTTAACATTGTGACCACACCGGTAGTAATGACTATAAACAAACATCATTAACAGTTTTTAAATAACAAGTTCATGGCAACATTGCAAATGGCGAACCAGTAACAGCGTCGCGGTAATACCAGTATTTCACAAAACACAAACAGATACTTTCAAATCGATACACCAAAATGTGCTACCGAAATATTCTTCCTCATGTACACAGACCGCGACACACGCAGTCCGGCGCGGGAACAACCTGGCCGCGCACAGCCTGGCCGCGCTCAACCTGGCCGCGCTCAACCTGGCCGCGCTCAACCTGGCCGCGCTCAACCTGGCCGCGCTCAACCTGGCCGCGCTCAACCTGGCCGCGCCGCCCCGCGGACTGCGGGTGGACCCTTCCGACCGACTCGCACCAGTGCGGAGCGCTACAGCGGGACAGTCACGTGGCTGGGCGGCGACGAACTAATTCGTTCCAGGCCGCACGCGCCTACAGATCTTCCACTCTCAAAATGAACGCGCCTCCGTAACATTTTTCTTTTCAAAGTATGAACATTTTAATTGTGTGCGTGCCACGATTTTACTGCAAACTTGGACTCGCGTTCAGACTAAGAGGTCAACTAGTCGGGCGACTAGTGCATCTATTGACTTACGATGATCGCGGGTCTTGCATGAAACGACCCGTCGCTCTGTGGCACGGTCGACTCTACTATGCACTAATTGCTCGACAGATCTGGTTGTCAACAAAAATCGATTATGTTTACAATAGTTCGCTGAAATTGGCGTGTCATCGTCACCCGAGTGTCTAGTTTGCACACGTTCGGGGACACCGCGGAGGCGCGGCCAGTTCCCGCCGCGCGCGCGGCGCCGCGGCCGCCTAGTCGTAGGTCTCGGACTCCTGCTGCACCAGCTTGAAGCGGCGCGGGCTCTTCACGGCCACGGAGCCGTGCCCGTCCAGCGACAGCCGGCCCTTCGTCTGCAGGTACCTGCGCGCAGACGGTTACAATAAATATTTAAACCGTGCAACATTTTCAGTTCACGATTTTATTATTACTATTAAACATACATATAATTTGTTTTACCATCACGTTATAATTAAATATTTAAGTTCACTTGCTAAGATTTTTAACGTTTATGTACATATTGATATTTGAATTCATACAAAAAACGAATTTATAAAAAAAAATCCACGTCCTTGCCTCAGCATAGCTTCCATAACACTGTCCAGTTACTATATACGTATATATACGTAAATATCGTATATTTTACTATACGATAATATGAAACTTGTTTAATATAAATAACATTGATCTGTACCAACCTCCTGATGTAGCGACAGACCAGCTTGGTGGGCCGCTGCTGCCACTCGTCCAGCACCTCCTTGGGCGCCAGCACCTGGTCGCCCTTGAGGCGGTCCAGCAGCGCCACGCACACGACGGCGGCGCGCACGCCGGCGCGGTGCGTGAGCGCGGCGAAGGCCAGCGACTCCATCTCGATGTTGAGCACGCCGGCGCGGTGCACGCGCTCCAGGTACTCCATCTTGTCCGCCTCCGAGAAGTCGCAGAAGGCGCCGTCCAGCCGCCCCTGCCCTGCGCAAATATGTACGTCACCACAATAAGTATTGCATACGAGTTACTCCACTGATATTGTATTGGTCGGTGCATCTAGTATTACGATAAATATTCTTAACAATCGGTGCCCTCCTAGCTATCCCGTAGAGAAATTGCCGTGATGATATAATAATAATCATAGGTAGAAAAAAAACTTACCTTCGTAGAAGTCGTAAGTGCACATGGTCTTGCCTATGACGGTGTCGTAGGGGTCCTCGGGGTCGGCCAGCGCCTTGAGCTCGCGCGCCAGGCGCCGGTCCAGCTTGGCCGGCCGCTGCACCGTCTCGCCCAGCACCGTCTGCAACCGACGGGCCGCGCGCGTCACTCGCCACCCGGACTCGGCCCGCACCGGAATCAGCACCGGTGCCAAAAACAGTCTGGTCGTGGTTACCACTTCCAGGACGTTCCTGAGCGCGCCGTCCACGGCCTCGTCCGAGATGATGACCGTGCCGCCCTCGTAGCCGATGCCGCCGCACGTGCCGATCCTGAAGAACACCGGGTCGCGCACCTTCGCGTGGTACATCAGCTTGATGACCTCGTGCAGCAGGATGCCCACCGACGGGATGCCCATGCCGTGCTACGAAAATATTACCTTGTGAAAAACTTGGCATATTAAAAAAGAGAATATAAGTTTAATTTTTTTACATACATTGAAAATTATACATTATAAAAATATCTACGAAAAGCAGAAGTTATGATAAAATAAAGTATTTTTTCTACCTGCCGCCTCTAAGGCGTTAGGTCCATAATATAATATAAAAGGAAACATATATTTATGAAAGGATACAATCACTTTATTTCACAGAATAGTGCTGGTACAAGGGTGCGACGGCGACGAGATCAATCCGGTCAATTTGTATCAATTGGTGCGGAACAGCGCGGAGCCTCTGCCGCGCGGCCGCACGGAGCCGCGCGGGGACAGAGGTTTGACAGAGGAATGTCTTGGAGTAGTGAAGTGCGCTACTACACAACCCACACCACGGCGAACCAGATCGAACGGTTCTGTCGCCTCGTCGTCCGCCCGTGCCGGCCCACTGCCGGACACGGGCCTCGGGGTCCAGCTGTTCGTTTCGAAGTACTGGCAGATGTTTTGCGTTTGATCTGGCGGAAGTGGACCTACGCTAGGTTTCATCACCTTCATTACTATCCTTAATCATACCAGATCCCTTGCGAGGTAGGCAAAAGTTAACGACTGCTTAATATCTCTATCCTTAAAAACTTCCCCTTTGGTCTTGTCGGTTGCAAGTGTGGGTACTGAAGGTCCTGGATTCAAATTCCGGGTGAAGCACTGTTGGATTTTTTTATTTGAGATTTTCTACTAGCGGCTCAGAGTATGAAAATATGTCTGATGTATGTTCATCACCAATTCCAGTGAGATGTCAACGTAATTCGTGAAACGTGGGAGTGTACTACAGTTCTCAGCCTACCTCTTTGGGGATTACAGGCGTGATGTTACGCTTAGGCTTACAGAATATAAATATCGAAATATGATTACATAAAAAGGAACCTAAACGTTTGAAGACGACATTTATTTCCTAATCAAAGAACGCTTGATACGCTTGTTACGAAGTAACTTAATAATTAATTAATTAATTCACATAATGTTTATATATTGCAGCCATTAGCGTTTAATGATGCCTTTGTTACGATCGACTTTGTGCCAATAAGTAAAATATTAATGTGGGTGCAATTTAACGTCTGCCGTCTCCCCTACACCCATTCCGCGGCACAAATATGTTCTGACAGAGCTCAGGGTCGAACTTTCTCACTTCAATACACATTTAGCAACCTTTGTCCATTGCAGACACCGACACGAAGAATTTCAAGGCAAGCGAGCCGAGCGATCTAGATGTATGTGTAGACAGGCGCGAATAAATCAGTAAGTTTAAACTTGAATAATAAATACTGCCGCGAGGAAAAGGTACCTCTCATTCCAGTCCAATACACGCTTCAAGGAACGCAGAACAGTCATTTTCGTTTATTACACGGGGGTGATGTAATTAGGAGAAGGGTATGTAATTAATTTCCCAGGGGACGCGGCAACTGGGAAAGCCACTCGTCGTGCTGAAGAAGTGACACGACGCTAACGATGTGTCATTGATGGTTCAGCGAAGCCGAGCGTCATCGACCCATTGTATGGATTGACGGTTGTGGCCATTATTTGGTAAAAGTGATTCTTCAATTCAATGTTCCAAGTTTGACAGGTCATATTTAAAATAAAATCTTTAAAATTCGTTCCTAAGCACCAACCGACAATTTACCCTTGCAATGTTAAATGCAAATTGAAATAACTTGCAAGACGGAAGAGTAGACCTTTACCTAAATTAGGAACTCGGAAGGCTGCAGTTGCTTTATTTATGCAAAGTAATGTCAATGACTAAACAAGAACAATAATTTGTATAAATGGTGTAATATGAGTACTTACGCTTATAGAGAGTACGGGCCCAACTTTGTACATGGAGTACCGGTAGGAGAACTGGCTGATGTCCTGCAGCGTGGTGCCGCAGGGCAGCTTGTGCCCTATCTCCGCCATGATGGTGTACGCAAACTGCTCCATGCGTTTTGGCGTGCCACCCATGCACACGAACTAAAATCGAAAATTAAATAATTGTTAAGCCTAAATACTATGGCCTTAAATGCTTGACGTCAAGAATAATATGGCGTGAGACCAAATCATTAAAGAAGACCATTCCTGTTGACATTTAAAAGCCTAATTTAAAATTGTTCATGGGGAACATCACTAGAGGAAGTTGGGTCCGCGCGCAGACCGCACAATAGCCCCCCCCCCCTCCTCGTCCCTACGGCGCGCGTGTCGCGGTACCCATCCACAGTGATGCGAGTTCGTGGAACGGTGTCGTGACGTAGCGAAATTAGGAACAGCCTCGTTTCAGCTCGTCACTGTGATCCATCAACGTCACCTAAAAACGAATTGAATGATACCGGTTTGCGATTGAGAAATGAATGAATATCTATTAAACTCAATCGATGCGGAAAGGAGACGAATCAAAGTATCATCGCTCGTATGTGAAGATCAGGAGATCAATCGTCAAAAAGTTATCTTAATCATAGGTACAGAGTGGTTGGTGCGTAAATCAAAGCAGAAAATGTCATTTCTGTTTTCAGAAATCAACCAAACTAAGGCACGCGTTGGAGCCCAAAATGTGGGATTTTCTCATAAGCAAAGTAGATATATATCTATCTCTACAATGCGCGATCATAGCTCTTCATATGATCTCAAATCTTCAATCCAAAAGATGTATTCTTCAAAAGAAATCGGTGGTCAACATTGGAGTCATACGAGCAACGCTGGATGCAGCAGACATGTGACTCATGAGAACGACAAAAACATATTAAAGGTTGCTCCATGACGTCACCTTAGAATTGACGCTGGGGGAGAGTACGCGGTGATAACAAACTCATAAACCTTTATCAGTGGTATCGGCGTAATGGATAGTGCTCAGATTTATCGCTTATTGCCGATAACAAAAATGACCATTGCCGATCCAGAGACCAGTTCAAACGATATACATTGCACTGGAATGCATGACCTTGCTAGGTCTCTATTAGATATACAATGATATATAATACAGAAACCTGACACCACATATTCCCTGTTCACATTAGTTTCATGATACGAACCTTGACATCGCCGAACATCTCAACGAGATCGTGGGAGCCACTGCCGAGGGCCAAGTGGTACAAAATGTCTTGGTCCATGAGTTCGATGTTCGGGTTGCGCAGCCGCACTGTGCCATCGGGATACCTGTACACAAATTTTATTACATACTAACAAACCACATAATTGAATACAACATTCTTAACCGTTTACGTAACAATTTAGTTTCTAACAGTTTATAAAAAAAAAAATATTTGTCATAACAAAATCCCTACCTTATTAGGTGAAAACTGTTATAAAGTATATACAAAAATATGTATGAAATAATCAAGTTCAACGATATTGTAACGGTCAATGTTATCAATTATTGCATTGCATCGTCCAGCGCAGAGCATCGGTGGTTATCCATTTCAGAAGTCAAACGTCACCAATGTCAACTAAGTACTTAGTATCTGTTTAAATTTACTGCTTAAAAAATCGGCCTCATCCGTTATTACTGCTACATATAATGGACGCCTTTTTATTCAAAAACAGGTTTGCAATAACTTCACACAAACGGGTAGTTTAACGTTTAAAGAGGCGTTTAAATTCTTTTCAGTGTTTTTAAATTTAACTTTGTAAGTAGTGTTCGAGTTTAAAGTTGAATCCTGCTAAATGAAATCATTATTTAAGTATCTCACTGTGTATAAAAACTCTACATAGGTAAGTGCAAACGTAAAGTTTGCACTTACC
>DWEI01001495.1:0-16527 GCA_018245875.1 Mysoria ambigua
CCCCTGCGATTTGGTGCGTTCTATAAAAGTATCATACCAATACAAGCGTTTATTTCCTACTGAATGAAACAAGTAGCTTACTTGGCGACAACGACATTGCTGTGTCGACTGGTTAACGATTCTATCGCGTAGGTGATGATAATAATAATTATCATTGGCCTATTGCAGTCTACTGCTGGACATGGCCTCCTTCGAGGGGTTAGGCTCGTATTCCCCACGCTGGGCCTGCTGGTTGGGCAACGCAGAGAATAGCTTCTCGCATCGCCTGCGCAGCATCCCGCCGGTGGCCAGGGGGTAACAGCGTAGACAGACCGCGCCCTACCACGATCTGCCAATAACAGTCGTATCCCTTTATACCTTTACTATTGGCTATATCGCTAAATATCTATTAAAGTAATATTCTGCGCTCGAACCATTCGCAGTGAGACACTAGTGTATGAAATAGGTTGTACCGGGATCTGTAGTAGAGAACACCGGCGTCCTTCAGCGAATGAATCCGCTTAACATTACAATAATATTATTGTGTTTCTAGATGGAAGCACTATCGTGTTTCACTGGCTGTTGCTATTGTATGATATATTTTAAATCATCTGTTCGAAATACCTACCGTTACCGATAAACGGACAGAGAGGAATTAGAATACAATCTTGTGGCAGGTAAACCACCAACGAAATGGAAAATCGTTTGAAATTGGAACAATGTTGGCGCTACACATTTTTATGCCACAGATAAAGAATCACCGACCATAAAAACAGATAACAAACGGCGTACAATAAAATCATAGGTAAACCAATTCGCTCATCATAAAGCCATAGATAAGAAAATCATTTTACACATTGTTCAGAGTTGGTGTCTTTTATTAGTTTGTTGTCTCTTAGTCTTGTGTATATCGATGTCACTGTCTTGCCTGCCATTGCCATTACATGAAAGCTTATTCGGAGATAAAAAGGGTATTTCACTTACATTAGAAAATTGTTTTAAATCACTCTTCGTCACATGATAAGCACACTGTATTAATATTAGTTGAAAATATGCAGTGTTCTCAATGAAAATAGTTAAAGTTAAAATGCTCAAAAGCCATTAACGTATGTAGTCGCTGTAACGGCGTCGGTCATTATGATAACTCGATAAATAATAACAAAAACACCTTAACCACGTACGTATGTCGAATCATTAAATCGATAACAATCGCATAAATAAAAAAGCCGATCATAACGAGGAAGAATCACGCTGAGCCCTTAATAATAACGGCTGGAAATAAAATGACAATAATGAGTTCAGCTCAGGGAAAAAATATCGCATTGATTGTGTGAGCTCCTAACCGCAATGTTTACCCGTGGATACATGTTGTCGTGTTTATTTGTATGTATGTATGTATGTATGTATCTATTTACATATGTATGTAGTTATGTGTATATGTATGTATGTATGTTTACATATGTATGTGCGTGTTAAATTTTTCCCATTTCCGATGTTAGATTGATTACACGTACTTTACGATATGTTATATTATAGCACAGTATAATGAAGCAATGATAGCGTAGTGGTTTGAAATACGACCTCTCACTCCAGGAGGCCGGTTCAAATCTCTGGCGCGCAACTCTTATAATTATATACAATAACATGAGTTACCTTAGTTTTTCATGAACACCACCAGCTCGTGGTCCGCTGCGCAGTGACGTCACTCGTAACTCTTTTGTTTTTTTTTATTTTTACAATTAAAAAAAATATTATAATTCACCAGTGACACAAACGTCAATATGAATGTTTATTTTATTTGTTTTAACACAAGTAGTAATATTATTCCTTAGAATTTATAAATATATCTGTATAATATAATTTTGTAAGATATACATATAACGCTTTTAATATATCTAACACGCGCTACATTAGTTTGTATTGACTGTTTATCATAACGTCTGAATTGAGTTTCGTTGTAACTGTATAAACTAATAACTATGTACCTATACTGAAAATAATCGGTTCCACATCAAGCGAGATGCGAGGAACAGCGTTGAAAGAGTTTGTAACACTCCATGATTTCAATGCAGAACGAAAGGCAAAGAAAGAGAGAGAGTTAGAGGCGTATGTCCAACTGTGGCCTGACACAGGCTGGCGGCGTGTGACGTGAACGCACCCGCGCGTCCGGCAGCGTGTGACCCCGCGCCCCTTGTTCCAGAAGAGCTCATGAACTCCAACGACACGTCGGAGCAGGTGCTGGCGCTGGTGCCGCCCGAGCTGCACAAGTACCTCACCGTGCACCCGAAGAACGCCAGCGGTAAGTGGCACCAGGGTATCGAGATGACTAGCAGTAGTGATAAATTACAGCTCTCCCCGGGGGCTAAACGTAGTGTAGGCGCCCTCCGGCCGTGTGGCCGATCTGCGAAAGGCTGGGGGCAGAAGCTAGATTTGGCAGGCTGAGGACAATGCAATGGCGCTGTTTAGGGCGGCCTATGTCCAGACGTGGTTTGCGATAGGCTGAGGATGATGATGATAACTTCGGGAGCTAGCGGTTTAAATATTGAGCCACAGTTCTGACTTTTTTGAGAAGTTGCTGAAAAAGATCATAACGACACGTAGCTCACTATGCCGCATGGCTTGCGTGGCATATAATAACCACACCTGAACGATTTATGATGAGAACCGTATCCAAGAGAGGCACTATTATATTACTGTTCATTTTCATTTAGTATTCTCAGCATACAGTTTTCCCGTGGATGCACCTGACGAACGAGTAAAGCGTTCATTTATTCATTCGGATATACATTCATTGTCTTATGCTTGAATTTTTCGCCCTAAAGTTTAGATTCCCCTAAAATGACGTTTCCTCTACGTTTTAACAGCACTGACTTGACATTTCATTTTTAATTAAAAAAAACCGCGATTTTCAAACATAGCCCACGTTTATATCTTTTCACTTTGGATGTATGTCGAAATTAGATAACTAGGTATACCGCATAGGCAGAAAAAAAACAGCAAAGAAAATCGTAATAACACAAGCCTGGGCATAATTTTTTTCGGTTTTAATAATCTAATACTAGTCAAATTTCATCATGTCCAGGTAACACCACCGAGCGAAGTGGGCCCAAAAACATAACGGACCTACGGAAGGCCATCCACAAGTACAACGCAGCGCAGACCATATACAACGAGGATATTTATGGTCCGGTGCAGAATGACACCATCATCATCGTTATACAGGTGAGTGTGTGGAGAGGATGTACGATATAAGTTAACCTTCCTCCGCCCACCCTATCAACCCCCTACCCCTCGCCCTTCCTCTATATCATGGTGACGCGTATAAAATAATTAAGAACAGTCAAAAAAGTGCAGTACACTTTTTTGACTGTTCTATCCCTTAAGGGATGAATGGAATATGGCATTTAAAAAGTCCCTGCCAGGAAAATATTATCATCAGTTGGCTATGATTTTCGCTGCAATGAAAACTAATTTATCGAAAACTAAGTTTTGGTCTAGGGATCACCGATCCCAATCGTTGATCGCGAGGTCGGTTTTGGTTCCACCAAGGAAAAGTTTTTGTGTGTGATGAGCACAAGTATTTGTTTTGTGTGTGTAATTGTAAGAGTAGTTGCTTTTTATCAGCGGTTGGATTATTTATCAGCTCTATTTTATCTGCTGAAGGGTTACCCCACTCAAGGATCAAAAGGTAGTGTGTGAGTTGTCTAGAATTATTGTGTTCATTATCAGTTTACCTGTGATTACTTTGGTACGTAATGGTTGATGATCAATTGAAAATTGCGCATGTAATTAGTAAATGACATGCGCATTCAACTTTGAAAAGGCGGCACGGAGTACCGTGCCGCCTTTTCAAAGTTTTTCTTCTTTTTTCTTTTTTTCCAAAACCTACCTTAGAATGTTCTGCATTCCTCTGCCTATTCTTTTCTAGAATTACAGGCGTTATTTTACGTTTATTATAATTGCGGGCAGTGCTGTAGACGCCTGTCAGAGATAACTGTTTTAGTGATAATTGATCAGTTATCGACCAGGTATAAAAATAATGAAATTACTAATATGGCAATTAAAGATAATGATTTTTCATAGAAGCGTAAACATTTAGCGTTGTATGTATTTTTGAATGTTTTATCATAAAAAATTAAAATGTTTTGTTGAAAAAATATTTTTTTTGTGGTGAACCGCCCTTACAATTAGGGTATATGAAAAATAAATGTTGGATGATTCTCATACCTACTCAATTTGCTCACAAATCTCCTATGAATCTATACTAATTGCCGTTCCATATTTACGGTTTCTGTATCCGCGGCATATTAATAGAACGAATCCCCCGCATATAAATTATACATTGAAATTTTCTTGTAATTAATACTTGTTTAATAATACCGCCAAAAATTACTTAATTTTTCCTATATTCCGTTGCACAGCAGAGTGCTTCCAATAAAATATTTATAGGAGTGGTTGGAAATAAAATCAAATATGGAGCCGGTCTTATATTTTGAAATTCATGACAAAAATTTTGGTTTCGCCATTTTCCTGCGAGCCAGCACCAAATCCTTGCCACTGAGTCCAGTCAGGCTGATCTTCTTGGGATACAGTCTCGTGTCTTTGGGCGCTTTTATTACCACTTTTTTCATAACTTTTTTTCCCGTTTTCTTCTTCGGCTTCTTCTCTTCTGATATTATCGGTCTCTCCATCCAGATCAACTGTCTTGATTCCGGTATGCCGGTTTGAAAACGAAATTTACGAGGCGTCTAAAGATAGAACACAAATTGAAGATGATTGTCGGAGTCTCTTAGACACACATATACACTAAATTTATGGATAAGTTTTATGGATGTAAACCTGATAGTGGTCTAGCGATTTTTTTGTGAAAAAAACTTCCTTTGTCGAAACAGAATGTGAATGATATAAATAGCGACGATAGGGAGCGTTAGCGTTTATTAGGAGGAACCTATGCCCAGCTCCGCATTGAGACGTACGAATCTGGATAGGCCGCGTTTTGGTTCATTTGCTCAACTCAGCATTGGGCTTAAACAGACCGATGAATATAATGATGATCGGCATGACTTTGATGTTATTCTACTAACCAAGTATTCCCGGCAAATTTCTTCTTGCGGTCTGTAGTGTGGGATGTACAAAGGTTGTGCTTTCGGAATCCTCGCGAATTTCGTCTTCGGATAATCTGGGTTTTCATACCTTTAAAAACCGGACTCATCTCACAACTCGATCCGATCTCGGTATTGCCAATAGATCAGGCAAAACCACCTCTGTTACTCTGTCATGTTTTGATATTTTATCAATCTGCCTACCATTTTAAACAGTATTGTCATCTCTACTTTTCTTTATTATTCTCTTCCGTACTAGGACATGACACGTCCAAATTTAATTCTCCGACACACCTGTGAGCATTCTCAGGCAAACAAGAACGGGCGCAATTAACATGGATCGGATGGCCATGGATTGCGGACTTGGATATGAAATGGATTTTACGACTTTGTACTTCGACGGCGTGTAACGATCAAGCCATAATCGATGATTTTGTGTAAAACATCGGAATGAACTCTAGCACCTAACAGACGTACAAAATCTTCTCCGCAAAACTGCCGTGCATCATATTGAACAATAAAAAGCCCTCATAGTCTGCATTGTCAGTTTCTAGCAAACTTTATATACATTTGACTCAAAGTAGAAATAGCTAATAGCGAGATTGTCACTTGTTTTTGTAGAGTTTTATCTTCATTTTCATGCACTTTTAGCAAATATAGAAGAAACATACCACACTAGATCCCAATGATCGAGTTTCAGAGGTTCGGGATTAATGATCTTCATCCAGCGTAGAACATCGCACCTGTAATAATATGAGTTTACACTGGAGAACCTTCAAATTATAATTTAATAAGATTCATGAATAAGATGAATAATTAATGGTGTTTTTGTGAAGAACAACCTTTTATACTAGTTCTAGTTATAATGATCGCTGTTGCCACGAGGAAAGACTGGATTCAGTGAATATCTCCCAATTGGCTGGGATAATGCCGACCTTGAAGGGTCCCTCTATGCTATAACTTATTGGCAAGACTTCTATTCTACCAAATGAAGGAGTAATCCGCTTTTTAGCTGTTGCACCTCTCTTTTACACAGCATGTTCAATCAGAAGACTCAGTTCTCGAGCACATCTGACGTTTAATTGACCTTAATCAGGCTATTTCTTTTGAGTTTTATTGAAAGAGTATTTTACAAAAGTACTCGAGTATTTTACAAGAACCATTAATGATAACCTCGTCCAATTCTTGCGTATGCCCCAACTGGGACCACTTCTCGACTTGAACCAAGTGCAGTGGGTGAGTGGTTTCCGTGGTGGCAGCCCTATGCTACGGGCGAACCTTATAAACTCTGTTCCGAAGAGCTGGCGGACTCGCGATGTTATCAGCTGAGAGGAGAGATTTAAATGACCGTACATTTTGTCCGTAACGTGACGTCATCACAGAACAATAGGGTTTGATAACACAGCAACACAATAATATGAGAAAAAATAAAGCAATAAATCTCGTACTGAAGCAAATTTGCCAAATGGTAGTATTTGGTTCGATGTTCATAACTTTTACAATCAACAAAAACTTAGGTATTTATAATATTAAATTGTATGAAAGCAAAAAAATCATCGCTATTTGGCTAATATCACTTATTGACAACGGCTTGGAGAAATTTATTAGGGCACATAAATCCATAAATTCAAATAGACTATACACACAACATCTACACGCAAAACACACACACACACAGTCATACACATGCACACACATACAAAAACATGCTCGTGTACAAACGACTTACAATTTTCGATCTTACTATTTAAAATAGTCAAAAGTAATATATGACAAAAATGTATGTATGTTAGTTAATATGTTCTGTAATATTTGATTAAAATGTATGCATCTTTTATGAAAGACGTGGAGCCGTCAGTCGAAAGTCACAAGTGTAAATTTACTTGCTGGGTTGGGTGTCTTCGATCATTGTATAACTTTGTATGAAACTCGTACACTGAACAAAGAATTCGAATTTGTGAATAATGACGGTCAGGAACGGAACTGAGTCATTACTGACAGATAAAGTATAGATAAATCAATTACCACTATATGTTTGAAATTTCTGATGCTGATCATCGCCAACTTGGATGGGTCTTCCAACATTATCAGCCGCATGCCGTTTATATGATTATCCAGAATACACTCCTGTAATGTAAAGAATCAGAACCAGGTGTCCTTTATTTGATTCTCGTTTTAAAAAAATCAACACCTCGCGTACGGAAATTGCAACAGATCGAGAAGTATGGAATTGACTGACATTTTTACTAGTGGCGGGAAGACCGTGACCGTTGAGTCTGTCGTGACCTCGTCTCCGATTCACGACTATATGTATACATTAGGAAATCTTGTTGTGATGTTCATCAGCTGCCTGGACAATGTAGCAAAGGATCCGCTTACATTCGAATCTAAGCTTTTGAAGGTTACGTTATTATTATTACTGTATATTCTGGCAATCCAAGCTCTTCGGACATCCAAGTGACCACGTCGCCCTCGCGCCAGGTCAGCGCCGGTGGGAAGGCCAGCTTGTCGACAGCCACTGACGCTAGGTGGAAGAGTGTTTCCGGTGAATGCTGACACGGCCTTAGTTTTCTGGAAGTTAGGAAAAGTTTTGTCGATGAAATTTTTGCGTTTGCAATTTACTTATGGTGTAACTCTATCCGGTTTGTGACCGTAACTATGACACGGTCGGACATCACAAAATACGAAGCGTCATTGAAATTTGTCACCTCGTTGGATATATGTATATTTATATGCAGGGATTTTGTAGCGAGCAGGTAGCGGTAGCAAATATCTGTCTCTTCGCCATCTCATCCTTTATGCTTCTGTGAGAGATTTCTTTGAAGATCGCAGAACTCAAGGGTAACTTACCTAAACTTATAATCCCGACTTAAGTATCATAAAGTCGAAAGCTTCACGTCTTATCCGTTACATAAGAAAATCGTCAAGAACGAGCACTAATCCGCTGACGAAATGTCGAACGGTATTCCGTATTTACCCTCCTCGATGTGGTGTTCAACGTTACACTCACCGTGGAAAAACGTAGGGCTCTCGTCTCGGGAAGCACGGGCATTCGAGGCATGTCGTTTTGTCTGGCGTCGTGTAAACGATACGTCTCGGCGGCACGACGACGGAGGGCGCGCGGCGCGGCACGCGGAGCCTCGGGGCCCGTCGTCGCGGCGCCGCCGCTTCCGACCGCTTCTTCGGCTGCTGATTGAGAATGATGAAAAAACATACTTGGAACGTTTCACGCGCGGCGATAACACGCCTTTTTACGAAGACATAACGAAGACATTTTTTATACTGTGCCTAGTAAATGCCCACCTACCACCAAAACATCCTCTTCGTCCATCGCTGGTCTTGTTAAAAGTGTTTAGAAAAAAATAAATAATAAACAACAAAACGAACAATATAAAGTTTGATTAATAATTAACAATACAATAATCGTTTTTTACGAAAGACAGGTGGCAATATGTTTTGTTTTGACATCTAACATATTTTCTTTTTAAAATTTTTCATTTTAGCGCGCGACAATAATGTTCATATGTTATTACACCGTAATACAAATTTCTGAATCATCTCTAAAAATGGCTAAAATTTTGCATGAACCGCGCTTTAGATATATTCTGAGACGTCTGCATTTCACTTTACAACTGACACGTTTGATCCCAGGCGAGAAGTCATTGATCGTTAGAAGAACGTACAGGGTGCCTCGTCGGTCGCGCTGGTTGCAAGTGCGACTGCCGATCGGAAGGTGCCGGCTTCGATCCCGGATCGAACGCTACGTTAATTTTCAATTTAGACTTTCTAGTAGTGATTCGGAATCTTGACAATTATGTGCCCGGCGCTTGATTACGTTTATGTCCCACTATGGAATAGGTTACGAGACTATTGCCAGGGCACATTATTTAGACACTGCGACATTAATGGATAAAGGAAGTTATAAAAAAAAACAATATTGCCCTAACCGGTATTTGAACCCAGGACCTCTCGGTTACCGACTACCTGTGCTGTCAATTGCCGAGAACCGAATACAGGCAATAAATAACCGTAATGAGTATGTATTAAATGCTTACTACTACCTACCTTTTTGGGGATCACAGGCGTGATGTGATTAGAAATGTTTAATTTAAACGTAGTTTGCCAACTACCTGATAGTCACCGAGCCGGTACTGTCTACTTCAAGGTAAGCTGATTGTATCGAAGTTGTTCCAAAACGTTCACCAGATCCCAATATTAACATGACCAAGTATTAATATCGTATGGTTCTGTCTAGTTCAAGACCACCTGATCGACATGGCCAAGTGTCAACATGTCGTGCCCCCGTCAGGTGCACACGCGGCTGACGTACCTGCGCCACCTGATCGTGTCGCTGGCGCAGGCGCGGGGCGTGGAGCGCGCGCTGCTGGTGTTCTCGCACGACCACTACGACGAGGAGGCCAACGCGCTGGTGAGGAGCGTCGACTTCGCTAAGGTGAGCCGGCTGATGGGCGTCGCCGCAGCGGGCGGTCGGTGGCCGCGTCTCCGCTTGATGGGTACATACGTGCATGTCGTCACGCGGGGTACCTACCGGGGTGGGCAGAGGGGCGCGAGTAGAAAAGGTTATTTATCTTTTAAAAAAATGTGGGACTAATTTAGAAATTACATTTAAATGGGAGATGAAGATAGATCTTGCTTTGTTTTGTGTAATATAACACCGTAATGCAAACCAAATAATGATTAGGTGATTAGATATGTTAATTCTACTTAGAGTAAACTACGTCATAAATTACCCCAATACCATATTAGGACGACTAAATCGTAAATTAACTAAATCTCATATTGGCACAACTAAATCACAAATTATCTAAATCCTGAATTATCTGAACGAATATAACATCTAAATCGTTTAAATCATAAGTTTTATTATTAGTCACAAATGAATGTTTATGTTTGACCAATCAATTTTGACTTGGTCATTTCCTTATCTCTGTACGCGGCTGTCATGGCGTGGACAGGAAATGGGGACTAATTATTATTATTTCATTATCATAACCGATGGCCGTGTTGTATGCAGTGCATACATTTGACCTTCCATTCGGCGGGACGTTCGATTTATGGCATGTTTTAATTCGTTTCATGGGGAATGGGTGAGAGAGGGCGCTTTCGAAAGGGGTGGGGGAAGGGGGGTGGGGGCAGATGATATTGAGTTATGAGAGACACTTACAAGATCAGTAGCATTGATACTTGGGACACTTGACTGATGATTGATCATGATGCACATATTGGACCGGATTCAGCTGGATCGCACAGAAATGTATGATGAGTCAATGTTATGCAAATTATATACATACATCCCTTCATACACACCAGTCCTTGTTCCGTTGAATAACACTCGTTTTTTTTTCCTTTTCTCTTTGCAGGTCATGCAAATATTCTATCCGTATTCGATCCAGGTCCATCCCAACGAGTTCCCCGGCGTGGATCCGAACGATTGTCCCAGGGACGCTAAACTGGAACAGTGAGTGTGAGATAATATATTTTGTTTTAGACTTTACTACACCACGCCTATAATGCGTTATTAGGGCAGGCAGTGGACTGTTTCTTGGGCATTCTAATTGCCAATTGCAAATACGAGTACATGTTGCGACGCCATTGTTATGGCTCACCAAAAATTCGCGTCAAGTATTTATTGTCGTATTGACTCATTTAAATTATACAAATACATATATAATATTCAAATACATATCAATGCCGTTTCTTGTACATTAGCAAAAACTTTGCACAGAGTATCAAGCCTGTGCCTCCCTGAAGCGGTAGGCAGAAGGGTGCAATACACTCGCCCGCGCGTCACCCGTTGTACAGCATTGCCACCAGCGCCATCTTTTATTGCGTAGCAGAAATCTAGCTCTATCTCTCCCACTTGTCATAGATTAAATTGTAAATGAATACGTCAACAATACAGATGTGACAGAAACAATCTCTACTTGATGCTTCTTGCCGGCCCAACTCCTGGACCGATTTTGATGAAGTTTGGCATATCTAGATAGATTAGAGTTACAAAGGTAGTTCGAAATCGAATTGTGCAAATGTTTTTTTTTTTTTCCTCCACACGTCCACAGAGCAATGAAACTGAAGTGCAACAACGCCCTGCACCCGGACCTGCACGGCCACTACCGGGAGGCGAGGTACACGCAGACCAAGCACCACTGGTGGTGGAAGGCGAACCGCGTGTTCGACCAGCTGCGCTGCACCGCCGGCCACACGGGTGAGCGGCTCCGTCTCGCTGCTCCGTCTCGCTCCCACGCGGCGGTAGCCCATCCGCGGTCCCTGTCCCTGTCGCCCGCTTGGGATGGTCACCGTCGTGACTTTTACCGGTTCACTCTTAGATATCCGCACCCCTATGGAGTGAGAGGGGTTAAGGCCGCAGCCTACTCGGTAAATTATATAATATATGTATCAAAATTGTTCATTTTCTTTGTTTGATTAAAATGTCTTATATTGTGTAGGTACTTAAGACGTTACTATCGAAAGACTTATCATTGCTCTGTTAGATGTGGCGTTAGATAAGGGTGTTCTCTCGTAGGATGTGAATGGTAGAATTATGTCTTTCTGCCATACCGTACAAATTTATTTATTATGCTATGCTAATTCACTTCAGGTATGGTGGTGTTCTTAGAGGAAGACCACTATGTAGCCGAGGACTTCATTCACATGTTATACCTGCTCCGAGCGACGGCCGACAAGAATTGTCCGCACTGCGAGATACTCTGTCTCGGCACCTACTTGAAGACCTATCAGTACCATTTGACAGGAGATAAGGTTAGTTTGCGCGCGAAATGAACTTACATTTTTATTTTTTATTTTTGGCCAAATGCTCGCCATCCGAAGACTCAATGAGCAGCTAAATAAACAAATCATGTTTGAATATAGAAAATGTTATAATTTTTAATCTATTTACAGTATAATATACTAACGGATGTATCAGCTGCCTCTTGAATATCTCATCTATACCAATGTTATGGCAGGGTTTATAGAAAAAAGGTAGTAGGTGCATTTTTAATTGGCAATTTTTTGTATTCTGTAGGCATATAAGAATATGTTTGTCTTAATATATACGAAGCGGCTATACAATTTTACTGAAACAAAAGAATTAAATTATCACAATTTTAAAATGGAAAATGTCTGCATCGGAATGGTAAAATTTTCAATCATTGGTTAATTATTTTTTTTATACCATGGCAACATTTAGTTTCAAAAGATACTTTGTTTATGGTTCCAAAATGACCATCAATCGAATTTTGTAGTTAAAGAACGGTCATCTTAGTTATAATTGATTTGAATAATTTCTATCATTCACTGTAGGAAAATACAACAGTATAACATTAACAGATATTCTTTAGTAGGTCAGATACTAATATTGGATAAAAAAACATATACAAAATGGTTTCCAGTCGGTACGGATATAAGTTGTAACACAATAACATTAATAAATAGAAATTAAACATGTTATGCACATATAAAAAATACATTATTATTGTAACATAACATTAAATTTCAAACATCGATATACATATATACATGTATGATCAAGATCATATATATGCTTTAAAAAAACAGCCATGTGAAGGTGATATGAGATCTACTTACTTTAAACATAAAGGAGGATGTTATGTTTAGGTCCTTCTGTGTGTCATATCATCTCGAACTCGCTTGAAATACATCTGACAATGATGATCAACGTCAAGTTTACAAATTGCTGGCATAACACCTTCACCTGTCATGCCCACAACTGCGCACATGTGTTAGTGTGTTGACGTCATCCGATACACCGCCGTCACAATGTTAGATAACAGACAAGCTTCGGGCTAATCGACACGCGCGTTCCTCGTTTGTTTTGCATCCGTTGTTACGTTACGTTTACGTTTACGTTTTGTTACGTTTCGAATCTGACGCGCCGAGTACACTGAGAATAAAACATTAACACACAAGAGATCAGCGGCGCCCCCGAGGCCGCGATTCTCAAAGTCCACCCGCACACGGAACAGAGAAAGAAGCAGCTCAACCTCAGCTACATACAGCAAGTGCGCGCCGCCAACGAGGAGCGGCGGCGGCGGCAGGCGGAGACCCAGGCGTGGAACTACCAAGTGTATCCGAATCTGTACTCGAATACACAGAAGGTATTCGACTGACACATGTATTTTTTTCCATATGACTTGTCTGTGGTCCGATGCTAAATGTCAAATTGCTCCAATCATTCTGTGCACGTTGTAATTTTTTGCTTACTCTGTGGCATGAAACCTCAAAATTTGTTGCTTGCTGACTGTATGGGATATGAAAGTTAGTCACTTTGCCTGTGTCATGCAATGTTAAAATTCATTGCCTACTCTGTGGCATGCATTATACGGTTTTATAAACCACTCTGTGGTATTCAACGTTACTTTTTAACCTTGTGTGGATCTGTGAGCTATTCCGTCACAATTCGTTTCCATGGCTGCGTTCCACTAAGGGCTCACATGACGCCCACAATCGTTGTGGTCGCAGTGAATACGTTACTGATGACGTCATGCTCACGTGCAGCTCGCGAAGGTTACTCCATTTCACTTGGGTTTCCGATAGCAACGCTGACGCCTTAGTGGAACGGTGATATCCGTGGTCGTTGTGACCTAAGATGACACAGTTTATTAGTCTATGCTCTGACTTTGTTCAGAATTTCAAAGAAGCACATCAGTGTGATGTAATAATAATTAATTTGCCCTTTGGATCCTGCATCATCCTTGTCCTAGTCATTTAATCAGTTTTAGGTTTCAATGGACGATAATTAATATTTGCATCTTTACTCGTATAGGAATACTTCTTTATATGTGAAAGATTATAGAAATGTTTTATTCAGACGGATCACCGTTCGTTCTTCCTCGAAACTTTATTCGCCCAAAATTTTACTTTATACTTTTCAGTCGTGTGTTAAATACGTACCATCGCTATTGTATCTCGCCAAAGTGTTAGGCAGAGGAGTGTTATACATTACCACTTTTTACCAGCTAATCTATATTTTATACGTCCCCTTATGGAATAAGTGGCAAGCTTATTCCCATACACCGGACAACAAACAAGACTCCGAGCCAACTTCTGTGAACTTCAAGTTAGAAAATCTCAATAATATTCCAGGATCGAAGCCGGTATCTCTCGATCGACAGTCACGCAGCCAACGAGGCCACCAGTACACAAATATGACATTTAGTATTGGACCATAGATAATTTATAATTTTTTTATATCTAATATGAAAGAGAATGATAACGCTGTGTTGCTATAACAAATAAGTTATACAGATAATTAAGTCGGTAATAATGAAACAATATGATAATGTCCTGTATATTTATATGTTACTGCACAGTTATTGGCGCTGTTTATTGCTTGTGAATTTACAATATCGACTAGAAGGTGTTTTTTTTTCTTTTTTTAACGTATCCTGTTTTCTTATAAATCTTCCTCGATGCGGTAATGAATGGAATAACATTGAATATAAAATGTCGTAACTTAATCATGTTGAATTGTTACATACCGATTTAAGTAAATAAATTACGTTTTAGTGACTTTTACGAAAATAAAGATATGAAATGTGACCAGTGCAGTATACATAATATAGAGCAAGACTTCGTCTCGACTGTACCTAATATTAGTTTATTGCAAAATTTACCTAGTTGACAACTAGATGGCTCTGTAACTGTTTATCACCGGTAGAATTATACCCTTAAAATGTCTTGCACTCGCGCTCTCTTGAGGCGAAAAATGGACTCGTATGGACATACATTTCTAATTGATCGTTTTACTAAACACCGTTTCGTTAAGGCTCACATTTATATAGCTTTAATTTCGTAACAATTTATACTTGTACATAGAACGAATTCGATTTAATTCACATATATATATAACAATTATATATCTGTTATGTTGCACATGTAATATGCGAGGAATGGGCGCATGATAACTTTATATAATATATAGAATTGACGCCTCTTCGCTTGCTTAAGCCAACGCTTGCACATTGACCATTAGCATCGAAATGTATAGAATCGAACATACTAGAATGCGTTCCACTAGTTTCTTTATTCGTATCGAAATTTCAGGGAATTATAAATTCGAAGTTTTTTTCATGTGATTGTATAGTGTATATTTTTATTAGTAATAAAGCATGTTTATAATTTTTTGTATTATTATCCGTTAAATATTTTCTTAAGTCATGTTGAATGTTTAATGTGAAATATGTCAGGTTCGTTCAATACTTTGTTAAACATATATTTCAGAGATATGGTAATGGAGGAAAAATTGGTTTTATGCATCCGTTATATCTGAATTTTAGCGTGCGTTGTTACTTAGGATGATTTGATTGAGTGACCTGCTTGTGAGGTCGATGTCACGAAGATCGGGCGTAAGGAATGGGAGGCTGTATATATTGAATCACTGAGATGTCACATTGGCGACGGAGCATATCTTTCGTGGATCAGGCAAATAAATAAATATGCTATGTGTTTAAATTGTCTTGTTTAGTTAACGTATCTGATGATTCACAAACGCATGTCTAGTTATGTAACTCAATAGTAATAAATATGCTCTTAAATAGCGTTTTAAATGTTGACGTTGAAAGGGACATAATTTTTCATCATTTTTATATAAATTTTATAGTTTTTCCCGTACTGTCAGCATTTGAACCACCATAGACAATATTGATAACGAAACGCACATGTCAAAGCTCTATTTTCCTATCTGTCAAAAGTCATAACTGTCATAGAATTGAATCTGACAAGCGTAGACATGCCATGTAAAAATATATAGGGACAATTCCTTGTATATATACAATGAAAATTACAAGCAAAATATGTAATTTCTTGACATGAATAGGGCTTTGGACTGTGTTCTATTAAATTTGCTATACCAACCAATAACCCGATATGATGATAGTCGATAAGTGTGTTCAATGACTTGCAAATATAAATTTTGATCATCTGAAGGACCCGAATTCAATCACCCTTTGCATGATTAGCACGATCTAGTTAATTAGGCATGGAGTTAGCACGCTTTTAACAATTGACAGGAGACGGCCATTTTGGATAAATTGTATAGTTTGACTAGCTTAAAACTGAACGCCCCTCTAGTGTGATTGCGAACACATGCAAATTAGATATTTAGATGTCACACAATGACACGCGATTTTTTCATTGGTCACGTCAGTAAACGATTATAAATATAATTTGTTTTCATGGCCAGATCTGTCGACCAACTGGTGCATAATAGACTCGATCGGGCACGATAGTGGGCGTGTCGTTTGATACCAAACACACGAACGTCGCCATAATAACTCAATTGATTCACTAATCGCTCGATTAGTTGAGTTCTTAGTTTGAAGTTCTAGTTTGCGGTAATGTTATCTCTTGCAATATTTTCTATTGTTCACACATTAAAAAAGGATTTTTGTGGAGGGGCGTTCAT
>DWEI01001496.1:0-16525 GCA_018245875.1 Mysoria ambigua
CCGGTAACGATCGCAGCGACTGTACCAACCGTGGCAACCAACTGAACATATGCATTATCTTATTCAAAACTAAAAAGAAATTGAAAAAGAAATATTTTGAAAAAACATGCATCATATTATAGCGCGGCCAGTTAACGCCGCTTATAACGATTGTACATAAATGACAAGATGCTAATGTACACATATTTCATTAGGGTAAGAGATGACTGACTCGATAGTTCAGTAGTAATACTTTTCCTCCTGTTATGCTGAACTGATCCATTTATTCCATTGCTCGCCCAGTTCAACTGACTGGGCAAGCTAAACTGTAGCGTTTTTCATAAATGGCTTGGGAGCTTCCAATAATAAATAATTTTTTTCAGTACCCCAAATTCCCATGCGGTATAGAAAAACCCAAATTGTACATAAACAATGACGACTTCAAACCCAATACTGTGGAGGAGGTGTACATCACCCAAGTCGTCAGCCCGGATCACTTCTACGTCAGAAGGGTATGTATTTGTTGCATCTATACAGTTCTTCTGGATCTATATGGAAACTGATCAAATGTAATAACTTGTTACTAGGCCTAGATGTCGCTAATGCCTTTGATTCGGTCTTGCATAAGGCCATTCCTGCAAGGTTCCGTCTTACGGGCTTGCCCCAGAGAAGCATATTATAATCGCCAGTTGTTGTTCAGACCTAAAACGATTTCATTATGGCGTTCCCCAAGGGTCTATCTTATCTCTCACGCTATGTATCCTATTTGTGATATGTTGTAAAGTAGCCAATTAATGTAACTTTATCATTTAAAATAGTCATTTGCCAAGCTTAGAACAATTTTGATAAAAAAGCAAAAATTTACTAAGCAATTTTGGTAAAAAAGCTAAGTTCAGTACTGGTACAGTCACACATGGACTATGGACATCGTAATTGTATCTTAGTCTCTTTCATTCAGCGCAAATATGCGGCATTCTAATCGTCACAAACCCATTAGTTATGGAACAACGAGACAACGTAGTTCCTATTAATTTTCTATTTTCTTTGCATTAGTGAGGACTCAAAGGAGTTGATGAAGACTATTCATTTTTTATTTCGAAAAATAATCTTCATTTTGTTATTAAATTGCTTTGAAGATGGTAAGGAAGTCGGTATTTCTAATTTAATGAGTTTTATTTTGTAGCAAAGTTTGCAAAGCGTTTATACGAAGTTATGCGAAGATATGGAGCAAGAATACAGTTCCAATGTTCAGACGGGAAACATCTATTTTCCCGAAATCGGTAAGATTTTACTATATATCTTTATACATTCTTGAGGCCCATTTCGTTTCGCCAGGAAGCTCGTAATCGAGATGCGTTTTCATTACATGTGCCTTCGTTATAATAACTTGAAGTCCTAGAATATCTTCAACGTAAGTGTAGTGAAAAGATACAGTAAGAGCGGCGGCGGCAGGCGCGGCGTACGCGGCGCGCGCGGACGGCGCGTGGGCGCGCGGCGTGGTGCGCGAGCGGCCCGCGCCCGCGCGCGCGCGCGTGTGGCTGCCCGACCGCGGCGCGCTGCGCCTGCTGCCCTGGAGCGCGCTGCGCCGCCTGGCGCCGCGCTTCGCCACGCTGCGCGCGCTGGTACGCGCTCCGGCCTAACGTCACCGGCGCCCTGTAAACACTCAGGCCCATATGCTGTATGCCGTACCCTTCATCTTCGTTCTATACGGTTCATTACTTTTTAATTTTGTCCCGTTTCAACACTGTCCTTGGTATTATGGTAAACAATAATTCTATTATATGTTAAGCGACGAGAGTAACGTTACAACGTTTAACGTCTACAAATGTTATTAATTTTATATCTGCGGTTCGCTCTTTATCTTTAACTGTTTATACCCGATGACGCGGCTTTCTTCTTCCAAACTTCTTTTTCACAGGCTGTTGAATGTCACTTGGCCGGAGTAACTCCCCTGAACAAAAAATGGAGTTCTGCATCTGTCGCCCTGTTAAAATCTTACCAAGATCAATTGCTGGAACTCCATGTAGAAGACAACCAGAATCGAGGATCCCTGGGTGTGACTCTGTACGATAAAAATGACTCAGAAAATGTTATTTGTTTAAATCAAGAGATGATTAAACACAAATTTGCTGTCGCTTTTGGGTAAAAATACAGTTTAATTAACATGACTATCACATCTCTGTTATATCTTTGTATTTATAGTAGCAAATGAGCAAGCCAATTACTACCAGCCGTGAATATAGGCAGCCATCCTTGAACTGGACGGTTGGAGCATGGTCATTTCATTGTCAGTTACTCCAGGTAGTGTAGTTGGATATTTCAATTAGTATCATCATTTATTTTGGGAAGTATAGTCAGTTACTTCAGGTAGTATAGTTGGTTATTTCAATTAGTATAGTTATTTCATTTAGTATAGTCAGTTATTTCAGTTAATATAGTCAGTTGCTTCTGTTAGTGCAGTCGGTTATTTCGCGTAGTATAACCGGTTATTTCATTACTCGGTTCCTTCTAGTCATAGTCGGTTACTTCTATCAATATAGTTAATTATTTCAATTAGTGTAATCTGAGTCACTTTAGTTAGCTTAGTTACTTCAGTTAGTATACTCAGTTAATTCATTTATTATTGTCGGTTACTTCTTCCCCGAAATGTTACTATTTAGTATAGAAGATAATGATAACCACATTAATATATAACATATGCTGCTAGTGTTTTGGGAACCATGGCTAACAAGGACATTTTAGATGAAGTTTATTTTTTATAACTTTAATAATTGTAAAATAAATAATTTGAATATGAAATAAAAAGTGTTTAGTACCACATTCTTGAGACTAAATCACAAATTGTTATAATGGTTATTGCTTGATGGACTCTGGCCTTACCTTTCTCATTGCAAAGAGACCCGTGTTAGGGAAAGTGTCTAATAAAGATCTGTAATAATAGTTTTTAAAAAAATGTTCGATGCATATACTCGAATCAGTTAGTTTTATTATTTGTACCCACCTATAATAAGCATAGTGTTTTTCAATGTTCCAGAATATTTATGTTCAATAAAAATACTGACATAAATGATCAAGTGATTACAAACAAAACGCCATTAGACAAACCGAATCCAAAACCAAAACCGAAAAAAAGTGCCATTACAATATTGAAAAAACAACAGACCCAAGCGCCGCAAGCGATGGCGAAAGACTTGGAAGCCAAAGATAAGGGGCCGTTACGAATAGAAGTTAAAATTTTGAACTATCAATCGCCTTCACTGTTTTACGTAACTCTGGTTCAACAGCAAAAGACGCTAAAGGAGCTGTTCGACAAGATGCAGACGTACTACGCGGACAAGACGGACGACGCGCACGCGCGCAGCACGTGGCGCGCGGGCGAGCGCTGCTGCGTGCGCGGCGAGCGGGGCTGGCGCCGCGCCGCGCTGCTGGAGCGCCGCGCCGACCAGGCCACCGTGTTCTACTCCGACCTGGCCGGCGTGGCCTCCGTGCCGCTGGCCAGCCTGCGCGACCTCGCCGACGAGTTCGCGGCCGTGGGCGACGCCGCCATCAAGTGCCATCTGAGCGGCGTGGTGCCCGCCGTGGGCGACGAGTGGCCCTCTCTTACCAAGGAGTTTCTGAAGGAGCTCATTGACGCGTACAAAAGAATATTCATCACGAAACATGGCAATCTGAAAAACAAAAGTCTGCCGGTGGAACTGTGGGTGTACCACACTATCCAAGGTGGCGCCTTGGATCCCAACACGTCGGAGTGGCGATGCCTCAATAAGAAAATTATTGAACAAGGTTTGGGTGTACCGGATAAAAATCAGGAAGTAAGTCATCGCTCATATATATTCGTACACAATTAATTGTTAAGTTATATAACCAGAACACTTTTACACATTTTGTTACAGTTTAGCGACACTCAAAAAAATACTGAAAATAATGATGAAAACATGCTATCATTCCTAAATATCACTGGGTCAATCAATGATTGGCTGCAGCTAGAACAGTTGCCATTGAGGTCCATCGATAAATCGATTTGTATTCAGTCAGACAATGATTCTAGCTCTCCCCTATCCTCTCCGACGGATCATGATTTAGACCCACAAAACGAAAAACAGGACCCAGATACAAATACCATATTTATATCCGATTGGCTCCCTCCAGAGCCACTCCCAAATGAAGAATTTATTGGTATGCCAACGTAAGTGAACCATTTCATATTGAAATATTGAAATTTATATTTCCTTCAATAATACGTATGTCCTTTAATTACAGGTATATTAACAACGATGGCGTCATCTACTTACACAATATTGAGCAGAAGGATACCTTAGACCTGATCAGGAAGGCCCTCGATGTTCGTTTTAAGAACCCCGATCCTAAAGCCAAGTTTTCAAAGTGGGCTGTGGGTGAGCCGTGCATAGCACTATTCTTTTTAGACAACCGTTTCTATAGGGGCAGGGTCCTGGAAGTGAACGCGGAGGAATCGACTTGCCTGATCCATTACATCGACTATGGAAATGAAGAAATTTGTGCCTTCGCAAATCTAAGGAAAAGCATAGCACTATACCAAATTCCTATTCAAGCTCAAAAATGCATTTTGAATCGGATTCGACCTGTCGGTAATTTTTGGGACAGAAAGACCTTGGATTACATACATAAGTCAGTTGTGGAAAAAGAATGCTTTATTAAAGTGAATGGCCCAGATGTCGAGGGCATCCTACCGATTGAGTTAAAATTTAATAAACTGTGCATAAATGATCACTTGGTTGAATTTGACATGGCGGTGTATGTGGACGGCAGCAAGACTATTATTCACAAATTTGTACCTGAAAAAGATAATACAGTTCAGGAAGAAGAATTCGACGATGAATCTGATCCTGATTATATATATGATGATGAAGATCCAACTGTAAATAAATCTAACTGTAAACTAGACATGGACACTCTGAAAGGAAAAGATTGGAACGAAATAATGGAAGAGCAAGACGATAATACAACTGAAGAATTTGTACTCAAATTCCCAAAACAAAGTTGCGATAACTTCCCTTGTAATATACTTATTATCAACGATATTCGCATCTTAGAATTAACTGTTTTACATGATGAGAGACAGGCCGAGCTGTATGAAGAAATGTTCAACAAACTCCAGAACGATGCTGTTCATATGAAACCTTTAAATGGTATTTTTGAAAATAAACCATGTGTCGCTGTTTTCCCTGAAGACGATCGGTGGTACAGAGCAAGCATTTTGGAGTACAGTAAGGAGAAAAATCGTGTTAAAGTCAAATATATTGATTACGGAAATATAGAAATTATATCTCCAACGGTTATACGAGAAATAACTGACGAATACACAGAACTCCCTCCAGGTACCGTAGCAGCCACATTGTCGGGGGTTCAAATAAATTCCGAAATAGAATTAAGTGTTATTACCCAAGAATATATGAATATATTCTTAGACAAGGGTCCTTTTCAATGTAAAATTGTTGATTATGATGATTCAGTTCCACAAGTGGAACTGAGAAATAACGAAGGAGAATTAGTATATGAAGATCTCATTAAAAAGAAAATTTTTCTGTGAGCTTTACTGTTTGTACTGTGACTCGGTGTTTTGTTTTTCGTACTGTTCGTTTAATACAACCATGTTCAGTATTTCTCCTTATCAATAAACATTTTTGTTTAAACTAGAGTTTTACTTATTGTTATCCAATAACATGCAACAACCCAACAGAAGTGGCCATAAAGTATTCGGATACGACACCCTCGTGCGAACAAACCGACTCACTCTTCAAGCGCGCATTCAAAGCCGCTGCATTTAAAAACGCACCTGTGGTTTTGTTACAAAATATTTCTTTCTTAAAGCTTAAAAACTTAGCTTTCAAATTATACTGTTGCGTTAAAAAATAGTACAATACTTTTTTTAAATCCGTATGAAAGACAATTGTGCTGTCATAAGTTATCTGACGTCGACCGGTACACGTCGCCGGCAGAGGGCGCTCGAGGTGTCGCTCGGCGCGCGGGGCTGCGCCGAGTACGCGGGGCAGCCGTCGGTGAGGGGACCGAGGGCTGCCGGGGGCTCCGGTGGCCCCAGACTCCGGCGAGCTCGGCTACAGTTTGCTCGGGAGCGTCTGGTTGGGCATCGACTAATGGTCGGTCCCGTTCGTCGCAATGTTTTTTTATTGCATTGAAATCACACCAATCCCTTTGATAAACTTTCCTTTTATCCTGCACTTTGGTTAAGACTGTTTGTGGAAAAATATCTACCGTGCAGATTTCCTTGATAATAGTGGCATTGGAAATTTAAGTTTTTAAGTTTTAAGAAAAAATAATTTTGTAAGAAAAATACATCTGGATTTTCAAATGCAGCGACTCTGAATGCGCGCTTGGCGAACGTGTCGACTTGCTTGCACACGAGTGTATATTCTAAAAGCCGGCGAAACATTGTTATTTCTGCCCAAAGCGGCGCGAGGTTTGGTACAAGATGGTGTCAACAGCCGGTGTTCCATTACTTTATTTATTTCAATTTTAGGGAAACTTACCGCTAAATACATGATTGGTAGAATACAAAAGAAGAATAGGTAGGAAATAGCCAATGAAAAGTTTCCACCTACAGTTAACATGTTAAGATAGAAAACAAAAAACGGATACGTGCACACAAGATGGAAAATGACAGTATTGGATACGGGATAAAAATTATGTACTATTCAAATATGTATGTTTACAACAGGCAGGAAACACATAAGTCTAGATTGAATCCTGAACATTAACACGTTGACTGCCAGAAAAAGGCATCCTTCCGTTCAGCCGCGTCGGTCGGGCTGGCCGCGAGTGCGAGAGACGTCGATCCATTCATTTACACTTAGAAAAACATAACAACTATCAAAGAGCAAAAATTCATGGGACGTGAGATTTGGATGGAATGGAATTTTTGCTTGGCCTAAAGGAAAAGTTCGATGTCGGTCCGCACTGATTATTGATGAACAATTTATTAAAAAAACGTTACTTCGCGCCTGCAACCATCGAAGGGTTAGGCGCCCTCCCGCGTTCCACTAGTTCCGTCTACGGTCCGCTGTGGAACGGGCGGTGAGCACTGCCACGCATCGGGCATATATCCACACTCCGACCTGTAGCTAGAATATCTAAATTAGAAAATTTTGTGGAGGTCGACCCGGGAATCGATAGCGGGACCTGATCGGCAGTCGCACTTGCAACCAACACGACCAATGAGGCATTTTTTTATTTTTGTTCTTTGGACAATATACAATACTGAATAAACATCAATGAGCATTGACAATAGCAGTACTAATGCATCAGTACTTTTCCCTTTGGTGCAGTATTTGTATGGTTTACTTTATGTAATCTAATTGTAATCTTTTTTTATATAAAACGGTATCTCTCCCATGATACTAAGTATCTTTGAAGGTCATCCCGATGCAAAAAAAAATATATGGGGCATTCTATTTTTCACGTGACTTTGTCAACTAATGCAAATACTCGATGTTTTGGAATTAAATCTGCGAATTTATTTAGAGTTGGTATTATGTTTATTTTTAATAACCGCAGTCGCGTCCAAATTGTTCGACCCTTTACACGAATTATCATACAATGTCTAAGGTTAATTATAATTTGACCGTAATTTGGTTATAGTAAGATATTCAATAATATTATATCATAATATTATGTAATTTTTTAATAAATTTCCGTAACCCGTTTAACAAAAATAATTATTTTTTATTAAAATGCATTTAATGTTCTTTTTATTAATCTATTAATAAATATTATCAATGGGTAATATGCATTATGCATCAATATAAGATTTCAGTCCTGTGATGTATGCTTGAAAATGTTTTAATTAATTAATTTAATTACGCCCTCATGCTAAAATTTGCATAAAGACTATTTCATATTTTAAGTTGAATAATTATTTTCTTTAAATTAAAAATATGAATTAATTTCGTTCTTGCTAATATTTGAATAGAGTATGTTTTAATTTAACCCTATCTCTCAGAGGACACCCGTATTCCAAAAGTGAAACGTTAAAAAGAGCGGGAAAAACAATATTTAAAATAGATTAAAAATAGGTAACTTCAATTTTTGGACATATGGCAACTAGACGAAGAGGAGCTCCAGTACCCAGTCTGATCTTCATCGGTAAGGCAAATGCTGTGCAGCCGTATTCTGAAACAAGAAAATTGTTTTACAAAATGTGCTCTTTGTTACACAATGTCCAACTTGCGAACAATGAAATATAAAGCCAAAGGATGACAAGAACCAGGATGAGGGGGTGTCTGAACAATAGCGCTACACGGGATCAGATTCCCGCGCTAGCAGCAGCTGAGACAGACTCATCCCGTTATTTAATATTATAATTTTTTTCTCTATCAACTTGAGTCGTTTTAGAATTTATAGGCATTAAATAATTATTTTCTTTCTTTCCTTCAACAAATACTATATAATGATATATAGTGATTTAAAATTTGACCTCAATCCCGGAGACGGCCTTCGGATTCTACGCATTTACAAAATGTGCGGTTTAATATTTAATGTCACTTGCTATGACGGTAAAGGAAAAACATTGTCAAAAACCATGCACAGTTAAAATTTTTCTCTAAGGCGTGTGAAGTCTACGGCTAGCGTGGCAGACTACGACCTTAACCCTCTCATGCTGAGAGGAGACCCATGTTCCAACACTGGAACGATAAAAGGGTCGGAAAAATAACCATATCCAACTCGCTACTTCCAATGCCGTTATACCGACCTGGTATGGGCGTGTCTAGTTTTACATTTTCAATGTTGTATAGACCCGCTTTGGCTAGTATTCGATGCACCGGCAGCAGCTCGCTCGAGCCAGGGTCCACGGACGCCACGTCGACGCCGACGCCCACGACATTCTTGTGCGACGTTGTTATCCACTCCGCCACTTCAGCGCTGACACCTGCAAATCACCAGTCGTTTTTGATATGCTACTGCAATCCTGATACCTCAATGTATGTCATTATTATTATTATCAACTAAATCCAAATTAGAGATCGCGTGGGGCACGTATATAATAACTCTCATTGAAAGTGCGCAAGCATTAGGGAAGTCCAGCAGTGGATTATGACAATCTACTGATCATTATTATCGTTACAAATAAATAGCAGATTAAAGTGAAATTTTAATTTTAAACATTTAAAATGAAATACGTACCCGGGAAATTTAATGTACCATTTTTATTTATGCCTAAATACTTGTTTCTGTCGCCGGCAAACTTGGACCAGCCGAATTTGAATATAATTAAACACGGGCGTCCGTTGTTGTCATTTATCATATAATCCAAATGATGCTTGTACAGGACGAAATTAGGATCATCATTTACTCTGGAACTTATATCCACAATGATAACTGAAAATATTTTAAAATATGTATTTCGTTATTATACACTTTTTGAAATTTAACACATACCATAACAAAATTCAGCAAAATGTAAAACGCCCGTAATCATCAACGGTCATTATGAAGAACGACGAAAGGTAAGATTAACAGATACCTCCAATTCACCTAACAGACGGTTTTGAACCGTTTTGAACCGTGTGTGAGAGAATCGAAAAAATCTGACGATAATAATTAAGGTTAAGTTGAATGTATCTAAGGCAGTATCCACTGTCTAAGAAATGGGGCCCACTTTGCTTCACTTTACAGATTGCTTGCTATGTACAAGTCCTTGTCAAAATAGATGTAGGGTTTAGGTGGTTGAAGGAACTAATGCAATGGTAAGAGATAAACAACAACCAGTGTAAATTATATATTACTAGACACTAATTAGTACAGAGACAAGTTAATCACGCTCGAAACATAACGAAGGCCGCTCCGTCGAAAAAGGGCGCCAAAAAGTCTATATCAAATCCGAAAAACATATGTTAAGTGCGAATCGTTCCATGATGTGGCGAATAATCCGTCACATAGATGAACGCTTAACAATTATATTGTTAAATGCAGGAATACAGAGTAGAGTACGTACGTGGAACGATCAGTTTGTCCAGTCCGATGTCCGCGACGTACTTGCCAAGTCTGTGGAAGTGCTGCGGCGCGTCGATGTGGGTCCCCCCGTGCTCTCCGGCAGCGAAGTCATTAGCAGCATACCTAGCCGCACATTACGCACATCATTATATGCCTGATACTTCTTTAAGCCTTGTAGGATTTCATCTATTCAAAGTGCCTCCTACAATTTTAGGTTTTTTGTGCTCTTTAAATATGGAGTTTAAATATTAACTCCATCTTATACGCCAAAAATAATTTTAAGCTAAAAATGATCAACAAAATCAAATGTTATCAACATAATAATGTTTTAGAGATATCGAAAACCTGAAATGTATTTGTTTTCAATAATAAAATTCTAAACCGAAAATGTTTATTATTATAACGTTGATAACCTAAATCCCTTACAACTTAGGCAGAAACTTTATGGATATTGTGTTAACTTGATCCACTTTCAAAGATAATTTTTATAAAAGATAATTTTTCAAAGATAATATTTAACTTGTACCTTACGATAAAATGGTATCACTTACCAAGATCCATCTTCTTGATATTGATGAATTTTCTTTGTGAATTCAAAGCTTTTTGCATGTAGCCAATAAATAGTATTTTCGTCAAATGGGTAGCTCAAATCTATAAAATCGTAATCTCCACTAAAAATCATGTTATTTAAAGCGAATCGATCCGCGGAAATAAATCCGAGAAAAAAAAAAAATAGTAAAACAATTGGCACGGTCATCTTCGGACAAAATTCAACAAACAAGATGTATCTCCGGCCAGTAGCTGACCATTACTGTAAACACACTTTAATTCCCATTATGCATTCTATTTTTAACCATTGCGTTATCAATTTATTGTTCCAGTACACACGCATACAAGACAAGAGTGAATGAGTTTAGAGTAACATCTTCCTGTTTATTATAGCAAGCGTTAACGATGTCGACTTACCACAACTCCAACACTATCAGACTTTTTAAAACTAAAAAAGCTATTAAAGATTTTTAATAAATTGACATAAAAAAAGTAATATTAACTACACGTTGCTAAATAATTTCATAATACAATACATTTGACTGAAAAAGCCCATGAAAACCGCGACAGCCTAGTTTTTTTAGGTTTCAACCTCCCGCTCCTTAGACCTGGGGCTCGAAATTGCCTCGTAGGTACTCTGAGCTATATAACCATATATTTACCACTTACTTGCTATGATGCTGCAAAAAATATGCACACCTTAGAGATATCCGTAATATCTTATATTGCCTTCCGACTTGCACTTGGCCAACGTTATGGACCTTAAACATTATTATGCTAAAACGATACCCGCATCCATCAGTGGAACAATGAAACTTTCAACATCTATAATCAGTCTATAAAAAATGTAAGTTTTTATTGTTTTATAATCGTTATCATCATCAGCATATTACAGTCCACTTTTGGATATAATCTTCCCCTGAAGGGTTACCTATCCCCCGAACGAGCGTGCCCACTTGATTTTTTTTTCATTTTATTATGTCTATTTGTGAATTTTTCTAATCATTCCAAGAAATTAACATGAATATGCTAATAATGATAATGTTGCTTAACACCGAGATGTGAAATGTTAAACATTATATTCTGCGACTACTGTAAAGCTAGCTCGTTTTGTTTTTTTATATATGTGTTATCGATTTATTCATAGTACTTTTTATTCAAGAATTTGTAGATATCTGTTAGATTCACACTTATAAATTTCAAATAGGTAGGTATATAAAGATAGGCAGATTGAAGAACTGTATCGTGTGGCATATAACATGTAAGGGCTTAGTGTACTTAAATATCTTTCCTTATATTTCTACAATAGATAGTTCGAAAGTTATTAAAAAAGAAAATGAAACTAGTCCACTCCCCCCTCAGATTAGAATTTTGAAAAAAATACTTCTTTACCTGGATATCACAGGACTGTTTAAAACAAATCTATGGTGTTGAATGAAAACGGTAAATTGACATTGCATTTGTGCAATAACATAACATTTTCATATGTTAAATATATTTTCTCATATATTTTGTATGGTAGAATACGTTTTTCAATTTCCGATATTAAATTTAATTAAATTAAATTTGTAGATTTAAAACATTCATTTCTAATTGTTTTTAACTGTCTTAGTAAATAAATGATTACCGATTAATTAAAAAAAATAACACTTCGGCTATAATATAAGCAGACTAGTGTATCCAGATTTTACATTGTTTAAGGTATAGGAACTGGAAGATATTATATATATTCTGGAAGATATACCGGGTTATGTAGGATTTATATCGCATTAAAAATTTTCCGGTGGCCCTCCTCTGCGCTAGAACACCGGCTTATTAAACGGAACGCACCGGTGGCCTAGCGCGGCGACCCCTGAGAGCTCTATTGCCAGGTGAAGCAAAATGCCCCATCCTACACTCTCCAGTTCTGGCGACAATACGTTAATTGAGCGGTGTTGAGCTCCCACTCTTTCTGCTCACTACCCCGAAGCATCCTTATAGTCATCTCTTACAACAGGCAGTACCGTATTCATATTCTGGTCTCAAGGTACAGAGACAGAGACTTAGCGTCTTGGAACGTTAGCTACGTCCGCCACGGCGACTCCTCCGAACGGGGTTAGCATATTCACGTCAGCCTGCCCGTTCAGCACCCTCCTTCGCGAGCAAGACGTGTTTACAAAAGGAGACCATGACATCACACGCTTCTCCAGAACGGACCATTACCGCGGTAACGTTCCCTGTTTTCTTAATAATATTGCTTTTCTTTTTTCTTACTTTACACGTAAAGTGAGATAATTCATAATACAGTAATTCTTGTAAAGAGGTAATAACCGTATTTTATGTAGTTATCTTCCTGGCCCACTTTAAAAAAATCAATGTTATTAAATGACAGTTTTGACATTTAAACGTAAAGGGGCTGTCAAAAAATCCGCTAAAATAATTTCAAGTGTAGTGAACGATTTATTTTTATTTTTAAACAATGGATGTTTTATTTGAATCAAATAAAAGTATGTTAAAAAGCATGCTTTTAGATGAGGAACGGCTAGTTACGTATTTATCTCTTAGTAAAGACTTATGCCTACATGTTAATAGCAGCAAATTGTTACTTGCACGTTTAGTAGACAATATTCGTCATGAAAATCCAGATCTTAAGCTAAACATCAGTTTTATATTAAGCGGAGCTGTCGAGAATAATACTGCACGGACCATCATATGCTCGGAGCCAGATTTGAGTAAGCAAAAGGAATATTTTAAAAATATATTTTTTGAACACATTTATAGCGTAAGCGTCGGTCACCCTACCATTGATACTGCCGCGTACCTTACAGTTAATAGATTTGAGGATTTTATGTTGTGTTCTGGTTTTATTAAAAGTAAACTATGTGATAAGCGAACCGCAGTTGAAATTGGTGATCTAAAATCAAATAGCCAAGAAGTAGTTTTACTGGAAAAAAGCAAATCTGTTCCTTTGTCTTCTAAGAAAATTAAACAGGAAACTGATACAACAAAAATAGGTGACTCAGGCATAAAATCTATTAAGTCAGAAAGGACTGAATCAAAGTCAGAACCCATTGTAAAACATGAATTAGCATCCCCCAAAAAAGAAACAACGGGTAACAATAAACGAAAAACTACTAATAGTATAGTTAAGCCGATGAATGGCAATAAAACACAAAAGGGTATTGTTGGCTTTTTTAACAAATCAAATAATAATAGTAACAAAATTGAATCAAAGGTAAGAGAGCAGAGTTGTAACAAAAAAACACAATGTGAAGGAATTGACATAACAAGTGAAAAAATGGAAGTTGATATTTCTGTTCCCAAAACAATCAAAATTGATGAAAATCATTTTGACAATAATACCAACAATAAAATATTGAACCAAATAAAGAAAACCTCCAAGGTGGATAGAAAACGTAAAAGAGTTCTACATGTGTCAGACAGTGATAGTGATAATGAGAATAATGATCCATTTACTGATGACTCGATTATGGAACAAAAACCTCAATTTGATCATGACTCTGATGATGAAATTCCTCCAACACCAACTGCTAATGATGTTAAAATTACATCTGGATTTTTAAATACTAAAAAAAGGCGCAAGATCATTGATAAAACTTATACAAGTGAAAATGGTTATATTGTAACAAAGAAGGAAGAAGTTTATGAAAGTTGTTCTGACAAGGAAGAAGATAATGAATTGACAGAAAAAAATCCACAAGAAAAACTAGTTAGGAATGATTCACCACCCAAAGAAAAAATAAATGGGTTGAAGAAAAAAATTTCTCCTACCCAAAAAGGCAAACAGTCAACACTTACAAACTATTTCAAGAAAGTATAACATTATAGTCAAGAAATATTGATCATGAGATATTGAATTTTCAAGAGTTTCAAGCAAAAGTTATGCCAACATCTTGTGCAAAGATAATGTGTTATATGGGAAATATCCAGTTGTGTAATGTTGAAATCTTGTATATTGCTGTTTTATCATCAGAACTTTTACTTAAAAAATAAAATATCATAATTATTGAAAATAACTTTATTTAAATTCCTTAACAATCTCATCGTTTTGCTCCGATTGCTACCATCCAATCTGGGTACACTTGAACATCCACCAAATATGAGCACTTTGTATTATATGTAGATGTTGATATCTCTTGATTTAACCCTTGCCTGCAAAGTAAAATAGTTATGAATAGAATATAAAAATTCAAAATTGATTCCTTAGAACACTTTTTGTATGTCAAAATGGTGGTAGTTTAGCACCACCTCAGAAAATGTCTTACTATGGAGAAAAAAGGAGTGCAAGAATCTTCATAGGTGTGTTTGTGCATCTTTTATAACATTTGTTATATTAAAATATGAACTTATTTATTGTGGAGCAGTGGTTACATCACAACAAGCATGTTAATTTAATTACATTTGTTAAGCTTAGTTCTCTCTGTGCCGAGGTGAAATATTTGACAGGTGTCAATTCACTTACAATTACATGTATGAAAAAAGTTATGAATTTGGAGGTGGCACAGCAGGTGTGTAAGGATAGAGATATTTAGCACTCGGGGCTCTGAAGATATGTACAAACGTATTACATGAAACAATATTCTTTCTGGAAGTTACTAACACAAAAATAAATCATGTTGTTTAAAGTGCATTAATAGCAACATGAATATAAAATGAATGAAGAATAGAATGAATAAATTGGAGCTTATTTACAAACAACATCGGGTACTTGAATTACATATAAGCCTGACACCATAGAGAACAAATATCAAGTATATATTTGTATATGTGAAATTATAACATAAAACCAAGATAAGTAAGGTAAACTTACTTATTTTTAATATTGCTATCCCACACAATTTTTACAATTCCATCCATACCAGCGGAGCATAAAATGGAAGTATCTAAGCTTTTGTCATTAGGATCTGGTGATATCCTGTTGGTCAAATTTGGCTTTCCCACTGCAGACCAGTCCAAGGCTGTCACTTTTCCATGGTGTCCTTTGTACTCATGTATGCATGTGCAGGCACCTAAATCCCATACTTTGATCTTTTTCTCATCACCTAAAATATTACATAAGGATGAAAGTGCATTCCAAATAATTCAATGAAAGAATTCAAATCCTCATACTTTAAAAATATTTTTTTGTTAATAATCATGAAATTATTTCTATATAAAAAAAGGTTTTTTTTTCATAATCATGAAATATTTTCTACATTATATTACCTGCAGAAGCCAAGTATTTTCCAGAAGGGGCAAAAGCTAAACTTCTCACAACACCTCGGTGCCCATACAAAACCCTCACGAAACGAGCGTCACAGACAGTCCACAGCCGCACGCTACGGTCCGCACCCCCAGTGGCCATATATGCTTCATTGGGGTGGAATTTTACACACTAGAACATAAATGTATTGCCTCGTTGGTCGTGTTGATTGCATATGCGACTACCGATCGGGAGGTCCCGGGTTCGATTCCCGTGTCGAGCACACAAAATTTTCTAACTTGTCTAAGTCATTGTTTAAATATAACCATAAAGTTGTTTAAAATGAGCTTCCCGCCAAAATATTTTTGGACTAAAATATCATAACACAAACTAATACTGTGCTTTAATAAATGAAAAATTTAAACTTACAGTAACATCAGATGTATGGCCTGCAAAGACCCTAACAGGGAATGTTCGCTCTAGCGACCAAAGCTTTGCAGTTTTGTCGTGAGAGCCAGTTACAATAAAAAGACCGTTTTTTGACACATCCATACACCAGATAGGATAATTATGTCCTCTGTAATAAAAATCAAAATAATTTACACCCTATATTATATTAAATACATACAACTTGAAAATGATGATGGAACAAGAGAAATCCGTTTCCAAAACAAATTACTTTTTTATAATAGTGTGATTATTTAAGTAAAGTCGTATGTTGTGATGTTAATATACTGTTAAGTAATACCATGCTAGGCCATAGGTAGTACTTATTATGGCAATTTGAATCAAACATTACCATGTGTATGATTGTTGATTTTGTCATAA
>DWEI01001497.1:0-16518 GCA_018245875.1 Mysoria ambigua
TTTTAGTTATGTAATAGAATATATAGTATATTCTATTATAGAACTAATATAATGATACTATGAGTTTTAAATTTTGACTGAATTTTAAATTATTAAAAGCCCAAGAGTAAAAACTAGTCACAAAATGAATAAAACGATTTTTTTTTACTTTTTGTCATCGTTTTCGTGTAACTGAACCTATTCATATTCATAACGAATATATTATTGTTATATCGCGTTACAACTGGCATTTAAAATCATCTTCACACATTTTTTATTATGAGTTTCCTTTCATTATTAAAATTTGAAGTAGCAACTATTCTTATTCTGCTCCACTCTCAATTTCACATTTAATTTATAAAAAGAAACTCTTTATTTATAAGATATATTTGAACTGCAGTTCGTTATCTATAAAGATAGCTGCTGCTTTTATCTTTCATCCGAAATCCGTTTCCTCTTAAGGGAGGTTGTGAGATCACATATTTCTGGTACGTTCTCATTAGGCCGGCGACTCGGGAGAATTTATTCCGATTTGTTCGAGATCTTTCCTCCCAAATCTAATATATACTTCTGAAATGGTCACTGTTAGCTATAAGATTCAGCCGTAACACGGACGTAATAAGTTACGGTCATTGATTAAGGAGAGAGGGACGGCGTTATTTACAATACATGCGTGATCTTTACTGATCTTGTTACCATAGAACATGGCCGAAGTACCAATTGTATCTCTATTGAACACCAATTGTATCTCTGCTTTTAAGGATTGTGATACCATGTACTCCCTATTACATTTGGATTATCGTTATATAACGTAAATAGATTCCTGTAAACATAAATGAATTTGTAAATCAAAACCCTTGAAGATCATTCATTATGTTGGGAAAAGTCAAGAGCAAAACGTTTCACGGGAAGAGTCGAACTAATGTCGGTTCGAACAAAATGGTTGTTAATTTTTTAATTCTGGTACTACGTGGTGTAATTAATGAAACATGAAAGTATACTACACTCCTCTGTTTACCTTTTCCGGGATTACAGGCGTGAAAAACCGAGTACCACCCGACTCGGAGATTGAACCCAGGTTCTTTTGATCAGCGGTTGCACTTGAAACCACTCAACCGAAGAGGTACTGTAGGGGTTATATATACTTTTTAGTACTTTAGGGTACAGTACTAAAAAGTAATATAAATATTATTTTATTAGGCAATAATTTATTGACGTCACATGTAATTGTATCAATATACGAATGCCTATATATATCACAACCGAGCCTCTTAACCAGGCAACTGAATCACATTCCTATCGTTAAACAGCGTATTAGTAATTAACATCCGCTCAATTAGTTAAAGATTAAAACGCGATAGCGACTGAGTGAGTCGGAAAGTTCTCGTTAGCAACGGCACCGGGCGCGCCGGCCGCAGCGGCTCTGCATGCGATCACTCAGTGCGATCACAGCGATCGATTCGTGGGCTTTGTTAAATAACAAAATTACACTAATGTACTTGATTAAGTAACTAAGGTAGTTGGATGCTTTGTTGATCTATCGCCGAGCAAGAGGTTGTGGGTTCGACCTCGGTGCCGAGAAATGTATTATTTTATTTTGTTTATTAAACTCGCAATTTTCAGTTGTCAGTGAGCCTGGATTCGCGCCCGGTATGTCGTTGTAGAATCACTCCCTATTACATGCGACGTATAACGAAATTAGTAAACATTGGGAATTATAATACGCTACGATGTCTCTTTTACGTGAAGATTTAAAAAGGAAAGGAATGGAATATAACATAGAATAAAGAGGGATTTCTGCACTAGTTACATTACTTTATTATCTGAGAGGTTTATATGACTAATTAATATTAATTCTCATCACTGGGAAAAAGCTCTTGAAAATGAGGCTAATGTTGCTGTATATACTTTACATTTCTAATCGCAGCTGGCAACTGAAGTCTTATCAGTGACTGAGATTTTTAAGTAGTAGGCTTCGCATATATTTATTTACATCGAGCCCCTTACGCGTACGCAGAGAGCGTCGAATGCTCAACATCTCTAACTTACAGATCTGATGTGTCTCTTCTTCTCTCTGTTCATCATTCTCTTCACGCATGTATGCGTACTTATATACTTTATTACAAGTAGTGTTTTATTTTCAATTACTTGATATTTACAATAATTTTACATTTGCTAACTCGTGAAACTCTTCCGAGAAAACTTGCAACTCTTTTGACGTCTGATGGCATTTTATATGCGTATATATGTACATTTTATATGTATATATACATATAAAATGCCTACGAAGTACAAGTCCGATATATATATTATTTAACCGGTGAATTTGTTGATTTCTCGTAAGGGGCGAGCGTCGAGCGTGTTTTTCACGGCGTTTAAATATGCACCAATTGCCTCTTTCGTCCCAACAGATGCGGAAAGGTCAGATGTAAAGTTTTATATTGGATTTAGTCAATCTTAGCCTCTCCGGGTGTTCTGGTGTCTTAGTGTGGGTTGTGACCGTGACCGAACACATTCGGAGTCAGTGCTGCTGTTTTGTTTTATATATGAGATTACATTCGTCCATTGTCTACACAACGCTTGGTTGTTATGTAAAGTTGCTAAATAATGCATATCAAGCAATATAATATATATTTTAATAGGATTTATTTTCATTTAGTTGTGTGTTCAAATGAAGCGCTAAAACTGGAGAAACCAAAATAGAGGAGTAATTAAAATACTTTGAGCCGCGCGAAGTTACTATTTAAATAAATATTGATACCTTCTTTCATTTCACTTCCAAGCGAAGATTTCTCAGCTTCGTGTGAATAAATACCGTTAAGAATGTTTCGTTTGCGAAGATAAACAATTTTATATCAGTTCGTACAGTAGTTTACGGACACTTTAGCGAGACGAGATCTCAAAGCGAGACTAACATAAAATATTAAACGAAAAACGATTCTATATAACGGAACAAATAATAAATAAGTCTTTGATAGAGAAAAACAAAGGGTTTATCGTAACTACATATACATACGAATATGTCTGTATAACAAATCATTTATCCTTATACAGAATGACGGAATTGGGGCAATTGTGTTTCACAAGACTTCTATTGGTTACAAGTTCATGTAATAATTAAGAAAGTATATACAAATTTGTACGTTATTGGAATGTTGGAAATGTTGTATGTTATTTATTGAATGATAATTACGATAGATTCTTACGTCATCATAGCAAGATCTGAGGCCGTGGACGTGTAGTTTTGAATGAATGGAAAATCTATTATTACCGCCATTCGTAATTATGGTCATTCTGTTCACATAAGCAAAAGTGCAGGCTAGTAATTTTCCAGTAATTTTGTGTGTCCTGAATCGACATTTTTTGGTGCAATTCATTTTAGCCATTTACACAGAAGCCCGCGTAACAGAAAGAATGAAGGAATAAGAAAATATTAATGAACTTAAGCATTCATATTTAATCCAACTATTCGTTTTTATTCGGTCTTCTATTTTATCAACTGCACGACGTGGAAGCTGTTTCTTTAAAGCTTGTCCGCTCGTATTTAGTTAAAAACTTACAGAATCATTATGTACATGAATATGTTTGTATGTAAGTAAGTAAGTAGTAGTTGTAAGTAGTAGTTTAAAATAGTTAAGTCCCATAAGGTATTAGAACGTAACTTCACGCCTGTAATCCCCAAAGAGGTAGACAGAGGAATGCAGAACACTCCCGAATGCAGATCGTTTCACCGGTTACGTTTACGTCCCACTGTAATAGGTGGTGAGCCTATTGCCATGCATCGGGCCCATATTCAGACTCCGAACACATACCAGAATTCTAATTAGGTTTTCCAGTAGAAAATTTTCTAATTAGAAAATTTTTATAGCGTTCGACCCGGGAATCGAATCCGGGACCTCCCGATCGGCAGTCGCACTTGCAACCAACACGACCAACGAGGCGGTCAAGTAAGGTATTAGAGTTTCCTTTTATACCGAAACAGCCACCGAGTGTGAGTAATGAAACGCATAACAATAACATCTGTCAATTAACAAATTTGTGGCTAGGTTTTCATAAAAAAATAGTTTAACATAATCGTACGTTGCACAACAGTTTCAATTTTCATCGGCGTTTCAGTGGTTTGGTGGGTTCATTTAGCAGTTGTTCTCGTTTATTACATTAAAGGTAATAATCGGTCAAGTTGGCCGGGGCTCTGATAATGGTACAACATTGTCCAAAGGAAGGCTTGTTCACTAACTAACATCTCAGCCATTTGGTACCATTGCTGTATGGTATGGTTATTTGTGTACCAGGTTTCACCGCGTTCGGACGTAAAAAAGGTTGTAGCGCATATTAAGCAGATCGTCAGATCGAGTATTCGCCTAAACATCAATATTGGTACGATGTGTTCGAGCATGCATTGAATTATCGCGCTGATGCCTTCGCCGTTGGCCGTTTAGTTTGTGACATAAATTTCAATTTATTTTAACGGCACCGTAACTTAAATTGTGCCGACCCGATTCCGTCAATTTGTGAAATGTAAGCGTTAACAAATTACTAACGCGTTATTATTAACGCATTGACAAATTACTTAAGTTTCTCTTATGAATAATATGTTCGTCGCTGACTCATACGACGGTCGAGGGATCTTATTTGTGTGAACGATCGATGTTTTTTGCTTTTCTATATACATTTTAAATTTTCTTCACCCATTGACTTTGTTTGTTGTCTGTATTCCATAGAAATAATGAACATAAATGAATAAACTCATATTAACTCGTCTCATTTATTGTTATTTTGTGTTCTCATACGGATGAAAGTTGCGCATTCATTATTGTTCTACTTGTGACAAAGAAACAATTTTAACTTGAAGCTTTAATCGGACACTGTTAGTAACTTCGCATAATTTTTGATTAAACTGAAAAAGTTAATATGCTTTATATTAATAAACTGAGTAGATACTACACTTTGCCATGTGGTGACCCGAAATTCTGTGTGAAAGTGAATGTAATAAAAGTTTTATATAGTGTATAACTTTCAGCCTTCAATTCTAGAAGACTGTTGTTTAAAAACAATGTCCCTTGCTGTAACAGTGAAGGAAAATATTGTGAAAAAAACTTGTCCGGACAAATCTCCGTAACGTTCTATAGGGAGTGTAAAGTATGTCAACTTGCAAGGGCTCAATACGGTAGACTAACCTTTCTCATTCCGAGACCGTGCGTGCCCTACATTGGAATATTAAAAAGAGTTGACTTGGTCGATTAAGGACGATGTTTTCAAAGTGTTGAATCATCAGTAATGATTTACCTATAATAGCTTTATTAAAATTAATAAAAGATTTCTCACTCTCTGCCTACGGCTTTAGAGATCTAGCGTCATGATATAATGTCAAAAAAAAAAGTTATTAACATTGATATTACTCTTAATTTACTTTATTGTCCTCAATGCCATCCTTTACAAACAAGGAAATACAAAAAGCAACAATAAATTTGAAGCAAGAAATGATTTATCATTTGGACATAATTTCTCAAACAATAATCTAAAAATGTAAGAATGACTGCGAATTATTAACGGACGGTTCGGATTAAATGTTTTTTGTTGTTCGGTCGTGTTTTAACGGAGCAAGGGCAGGAAAGGGCAGGGGTGGCGAATACAATATTGTGATGTTTGAACAAGTTACTGGTGTTTCCGTTTGGATTAGTTTCTTTCTTTTCCTTCTTAGAGTAAAAAGTTAGAGCATTGTTTATTTATATCAACGTACATATAATGCCCGCATTGCCTTGAAGGGTTAGGCTGATCATAGTTCACTTCTAGCGTGCATTCCGTTATTTATACGTCCCATGGAATAAGGGATGAACCTATTGCCGTACACCAAGCTCATTGCGACTCCGTGTTACTGGGAATTTCAAGTTAGACAAAACATATTAAACTTTGCTCGATCAAAGGATATAATAAGGGCCTCGCGCTCGGCATTCGCCCCGGCATCTGCTAGACTAACGAGTAATACGAAATAAAAATAGAAAGACTGCCCCGTTGGTCGTGTGGGTTGCAGGTGCGACTGCTGATCGCCAAGTTCCGAGTTCGATTCCCGGGTGAAACACTACAAAATTTTCTAATTTAGATTTTTTAGTAAATAGTATATGCGGCCGGTGTATAGCAATAGGCTCACCAGTTATATTCCATAGAGGGAAGTAAGCGTAACTGGCGGACCGTGGGAAAATACTGCACCCGTCTGCCTACTCATTTTTGGATTAGAGGCGATATGTTACGTTACATTATGCAACAGAAAAATCAAAATCTATTACGCAATTAGTTCGTAGATAGAACGTAAGTTCGTAGATAGCGTCTAATATATATGAATATTTTTTGAACAATGTAACACACATTTCACCGTGAGTGGTGCCGCGGTAAATTTCTATACTGACTTTTCCCTGGAATAGTAGATACCTAAAATATTGTATGTATCAACAATAAAGTTTGCTGGTAGTTTATAACGTCTTCTTAGCTTCAATCCCCTTTAATCATACCGAAGCTTGGCTCTTAGACTTCTTGTTAATCGCACAGGTAACATATTGTTACGTAAGATCAAAGCGAATTGAACAACTGCTCTCATATGTAGGATCTCGTTCTAACGGTGATGGATTCAGTTGACAACATCTACGAATGTGACTCAGCCCGATTGATCCTTTGGGATTACTGACGGGATTAGATGTTATGTTCACTTTGATGTTGGTTATATGTACATACATACTCGTGTATGCGCCCTGTAATATGTTATACAAATGTATGGTGATTTCGTAATATGATCTTAGTTACATTCTAATTAATGTTGTAGAATTATTTATTTATAGTGTAAAAAAATATATATATAAGAGATTAATTTGTCTATTGTTTTCGTATGTTTTTATGTGGTACACGGAATGAAACGCCCGTATTTTCCTGAAGAGGTAGACAGAGGAGAATCCGGTACGGTATAAAGTCATTTCATTATGATGGGAGGGTCCTGTTTAACAGTGGAACGATACATGATGTGATGATGCTGGTGATATTACTGTTGTTGTTGTTGTTTTTGATGATCATGTTGGTGATGATGATTGAGAGGCAAAATTGTGAACCAATTTCCGTATGACTGTTCTACTACTTGCATTGTTTCTTTCAAACGGAAATATATCTAAAAACAAAAAAACTTTACCTACATCATTTTTGAGCATATAAACGTAAAGTTTTATCGATATACGAAATAACGTATCGTACACATTAGCAACGTACAGCGATTTTAAACACGGGGTAATTCTCGTTACGAAGTTTCCAGAAGCTCGCCTCGACACGCAGTCCGGGCGTTCGCAACTTTTATAATTGATTTAAGCTGGACATGTCGATAAACAACCATCTGGAGTTGGTAATGCGACTTGTTAAAGTAATTCCTTAAGTCTTCATCGCCCCCTCGGCGCCTCCTCGAATTTCGCTTCTCGTAATGTCTTTTTTATTTTTAACAGCGTAAAAATATTACATAAACGTTTTGGGCGTATGTAATATTATTACGTTTATGTTTTGTATTCTTCGACAATCATGTAATCCTCCGATTACCTGCTATAAATATAAAACTAATAAAAATTATATCCTGTTAAGTACATCCTAATTTCTAGTAGTTGTTTTTTGTTATAGAATAATTAGCATATATTTCTATAAAAAAATTGCATTATGAGGTATAAAATCATACAAAGGTTTCTTTAAAAGTGAATTTTAAGATATGTATTAGTGAATAGTATTATTAAATAGTAAATGGAAACGTAACATCACGCGTGTAATCCCCGAAGAGATAAGCATAGGAGTATAATACACGCCTACGTTTCACCAGCTACGGCTGCGTCCCACTATGGAATAGTAATTATTCAGAGATTGTAATTAATTAATTATTTTTATTATTAATTAATTGTATCGGTTATTACGTCATACTTGCGGCAAGTTAAATTGATCGTGGTGCTTACGAATCGCTCATGGCTTTAAATAGAATTCCTTTAAAGCGGGGGCGTCTGAATAACCTCAGTATTTGTTTTATGCCCAGCGTGGTTGACTCTTGGAAAATAAACTTTTTTTTTAAAAAAGCAACCACCGATAAATAGTGATGGAATGTATGTAAACAAGCAGTCGGCGGATACATTGGACGGTGCATGTTCGTATAGGGGGAAACAATTAATTTATCAATGCTATTCAGCAGTGGCAAGGCGAACAAAGCAGTGTCGAAAAATGTTTCCCACCGCCACGTCGGAACGGTGTAGGGGCCGTTCACGTCACAGAACGGAAACGGTAGCTAACTGTGCGACGTACACGTCCGGCCTCGGCGGGCTGATTCTGTTCGTAGCTAATTCTACGTTCACAGCGCGAATGACTTCATAAAAAACTATCGTTTGCCGACAACTTCGGGTGCGTTCTTATAAATAAACACAATGGGAAGTGCCGGGTTCTAAGGTCACAATCAAGTTATAAGGTGATTATGGGCATCATTCTATTTTGTATAGGCCTAAGTCCAGTAGTGAACTTAGAGGGGTTGACGATGATAAAATTGAAATAAACACAAGCTTGTTCTATTAAGTTAATTAGCACCTCTTCAATTCTGACCTAAACATTTTTATCCAGGACGCCCGTATTCCCCGAAGGGATAGATTTACTTTGTAACGTTCTACGTTTCATCATGGAATGGGCGATGAGCCTATTATCAGATACCGTTATAGCCTATGACCATATGCTACACAACCAACGAACCAGTCAAAATAAATACTTTTTTGGCGGCCAATACCTTCGATTGCACTAATGACTCAATATTACAAGTGACATTTTATTTAATTTTGCATGCACAGTAAGATTTTATTTTATAATTTGGAAAAAATAAGCTTCGAAGTGGAGTATGCAAATACTTATTGATCTTCTCCTCAATCACTTCCTTGTTCTACGTACCATTATAATATATTTGTCTAATTGAGACTTGTACTTTTTGTGTTACAAAATGAGTTTTGTCATTTTGCTTAAATAACAAACGTAACGTTAGGTAATATCTTTTACGGGTTTTATTTATGACCAGTTCACTTCACTTTATGGGCCGTATCCTTATATATGAGAGATGTATCACCCGACCAATTCGTGTGACGTCATTTTTTACATCAATATAATTGAGCGGCAACATTATTCGTAAATAATACGGAGTCGTTACTCTCGTGTTCGTTGTCGGGTACCAACCGGGAAGCTCGTGTAACTCTTATAAAATCTTTCATCCATTTTATTTTCGTTATGTAGGATTTGATTTGAAAAAAATATTCTAAGGTTTCTTTTTCAAGGATCAAGGAATGTTCTTTTAAAATTTCGCCGATTTTTTTCAGAGGTTTTGAGTTGAGAGGCTTACAGGCTGAGGTATTTTCACGTGTTACGATATTTATTTAGACAGAATCCGAGTTAAACACTGTTGCAATTTATGTGTTTATTAAACACTAACGGCATAGTTAAAAAAAGGCTGACTTAAGAATACATTGTGGACTTTTAGTTTCTGACAAAAATTAAATAATTTTAGTTATCAATTAAAGTGATGCTTAATTATGCACATTTATTTTATTTAAACATGAGAGCCCTCTACCGTTCCACTGTTAGGACATTCCGGGATGAGAGTGTTAAGGACATGTCAGCCATGCTGGCCAACTGCGGGTTGCCACTTGGATTACAATTTTCTTTTTAAGAACTCCAAGGTGTGCAGATTTTCTTACGATGTTTTTCTTAACCGTTATTGCAAGTGCTATTAAAAATTAAAACGCACATTGTTAAGAGATGCGCGCCAGGAATTGCATCCGGTCTCCCGGAGTGAGATTTCAAATTTGAAACCACTAGGCTATCACTGTTTAAACATTTGAATTTGTTTTATTAATATGTAACCTTACTTGTACGTATGCATATTAATATCTATAAAGCCTCATAACTTTTCAACCTTCAAGATTCTTTTTTACTTCCAAAAAGAAAAACATTTAAAAATAATCAGAGGCACTATTTACTGTATACTTAAATCTTTTTTTAATTTACTGATTTATTTTATTATTTTATTTTATTTATTTTTAATTTATTTATTTATTACGACATCCGCAGCATCGCCGGCGGTCACTGGACGAGGAAGGCAGAGGATCGAGCACCGTGGCACGCTCTGGGGGAGGCTCATGTTCAGCAGTGGACAGTTATAGGCTGATGATGTTGATGATTTATTTTTCCGATAGTCTCGTTGGTACAAAAACACATTTCAATATAGAAAACCTCTTGAGTACCTATATATAAGTGGAAAACAAATTAAAAGAGGATCCGTAACGTAACATCGCGTGCGACGGTCAGCGCTCGGGAAGACCCCGATCTGGTGAACCATTTTTTTTTTCTGTCGCTACCCCCGTTGTAAAGTTTCACGTGCCCCGATCGACCTCGACGCTGTCGTCCGCGATAGTTCTCGCGTCGAACGCTAGAACCTCGAACTGGCTATCTTCAAAGGTTTATTGCAACTTGATATGGATTTTCTCCAAAAGTATACACCGTTTTCAAAGTCATGAAGCCAGTGGCGTATTTTAAAACTTTCCATTTCTCTCCCGGAGCTTTCTGTCGTTTAAATGTTGGATATGTGTCTCCTCTCAGAATGAGAAGGTTAAGGCGAGTCTGTCGAGCGCAGTTTGGAACACTACAGGCAATTTAGCGAACGTTTTTTTAAGGAGCTTTAAGGTGTGGAGGTAGCTTCTCGATATTTTCCTCTACTGTTATAATAGCATAAGGAGATGCGTGTCTTATGAAAATCAGGACCCTTTTAGTGAGATGTTGAATGTTAACCCATTACGGTACTACACTTGTTTAATTTATTCTTAGTAAGGTAGTCAATAAAGCAACCATTTAACTAACGAAAACCTATTCCATGTTTTATTCTAATGGTTTCCCTTTCACTGATCCGATGGTCGTGTGGTTAGGTACTTACGCTGACCGTTTAGCGGGCTTGTGGGTTACATTTCCACTCAGTATAAATATATTTGTGATGACTAAGTCAGTTTATTTTGTATTTCAGCGTTAAATTGTGCACAAATGAGTTATTAGGTACACATTTATATCACACATAGCATAACATAATGTTGCGTCACCGTAAAATATATTCTATATAATTTTTGACTGCTTCTTTGGTCGTGTTGGTTGCAAGTGCGACTGCCGATCGAGAGGTCCCGGGTTCGATTCCCGGGTCGAACGCTCAAAATTTTCTAATTAGAAAATATTCTACTAGAAAATCTGGTAAAATTTCTAATAGAATTCTGGTAGTGTTTCGGAGTCTGGATAAGTGCCCGGTGCATGGCAATAAGCTCGCCACCTATTCCATAATGGGACGTAAACGTAACCGGTGAAACGTGGGAGTGTTCTGCATTCCTCTGTCTATCTCTTCGGGGATTACAGGCGTGAACTTACGTTTATATATTTTTTTACATCAGATAGCAATGTTCAAGACGTCCAACGATATTATAAATATAATCAAAGCGATAGATAATATTATAACAGATTTACGCGTTTTAATCTTGTATGTTTGTAGCACAAACTTTGTTACCGAGCAACGCTTTTGCGGTAAAGCTGGCAACGACCCATTACTGCGTCGATACTCGTATGGGCGTTAATAATTGATATAGCTTTAAAATGGTTATAACTATGATATATTCACTAAAGTTTTCTGTATAACTTACGAAGTCCGAAAACTTGTATTTGGCCCTGAATCTCCCATTATTATATTCCTCCCATAATTTATAAAATGGTTGAAAGCAATGAACTTTGAGTTATGTTCGCATTTACGTATCTAAACCCTCTTTCCTTCACGCTAAACAGATTGAAAATGATTCCTAAACTTAACCAATATTCAAACTTATTCTTGCGAATGGAGCGATTGAGATACGTATTCTTTGCTTATCTTTGGTTCATTCAACGTCATAGAAAATTTTGCACTTTTACAGGAGCTGCGAATAATATATATACTCAACAGAGAAAGTATTAAAACTAGCAGTCATTTTTTGTATTTAAAAAATCAAGCAAATTTTTAAATTTCATAATTTATTTTTTTAACAATTTGCTATATGTATACTAGGCTGTGCGAATTTCCATAGAAATATTTTTCTAATGTATTCAAATACAACTACTACAGGGGGCGTTTATTGTAATAACTTTATACTATTTTCAATCATTATTATATAATTGCTAAGACGCCTAGCGATGTTTAATAAGGTATCGCGAGGCTCCGTTGTTCGAGGCCAAAGTACACTGACCTCCGTTTTTACGACTTTGTTAAGCTTATGTTCAACGATATTATTCCAATGTTCAAATTTAATCATTGAACTTACTCAATTATACCGCCGCCGTTTTACTCCTGGACACACAACCTGTACGGGAAAATCTAAGGGCCTAATTAATGAAACTTTTGTAACTAAACATATAACTTATTACCTATACGTTTCATGGGGTTTAGGATGGAAAATAGTATACGTATTTGTGGATATTGTGACACACTATTAATCTATATTGAGTTCGTTTAGAGAACTTTTACAAGATCATATGAAGGGACATTATGTAATCAAAATGAAATTCATAAATGGGTATAGACATTTAAACACGTAATTAAATGACCAAGAGTCCACGATTTTAGCTTAAAAACAATAAATTGTTATAATTACTATTGTTTTATGATATCTTCATCATCAGGTTGTTGCAGTCCACTGCTGGACATAGGCCTCCCCTCCACTCAGGGGTTACTGACGCGATCCCACGCTGAGCGTGCGGGTTGGTTATTTTACATGTATTTATCGAAAAAATACATGTATATACATATGTATGTGTTCATATGTAAACATCATAAGTACGTATTTATTTACAGATTACACAACAGCCCGTGTGAGTCCACTGTTGGGCATAGGCCTCCCTGGAGACTGTGGGCATTATGTGGGCACCAACGTGTCGCTCTCTGCTAAGTCACCACACTTCCTAGCCAACGTCTAAAAAAGTACTATTTAGTTTCCGCCCCATCTCGTGAGAGGCTCCATGTGGAGTGGTTTTCCGGCGTCGTCTCAAGCTGTCATTGATTTCTTTAAGGTATATTTTTTGTGTCTCACAATTTCAAGGGGCACTCTTTGCCGTCCGGTTATCGATTTGAGTAGCGTAAGAGCCACTTTACTTCGTGACATTTGTGACCTATATATTATTATCTTGTATTTATTTATATATAATGTCACATAATTTATTTAGTTATATTTAAATAGCACACCCTAACAACTTACAAGCTTTAGAATTGTTAAAACCCAAAATAGTTTTACGTTTCGGCCTTTAATTGTAGTATTAAGTAGGTATTCATTCATTAGAGTTTAAAATAAGTAATTTTTATTCGATAATAAAATAAATTAATATTCGCTATAATATTGTTTACCTCGCTGTCCGAGCGGGTTGCGCTCGCGACTCTCCATCAGGTGGTTTTGGTTTGATCCCCGGTCGAGTAAATTATTGTTGGGTATTTTTTAATTGAACTTCCCAGTAGTGTGGAGTGTGGATTTCTTTTTTGTGTATATTAATAGTCTCACACTGTATTACATGGAGCGTATAATACATGACATGATGTAAATATTAAGAGTATTATATTCCTCAGCCCATCCCTTTGGGGAGTTAAAGCCGTGATATTATGTAATATTGTTCAAAATCACTGTCCACATCATTATAATTAATCAGTACACAGTAACAGGAAACTCACGCTGTTTTCTATCGCAGGATATTAGAAGCTTGTTTATGGGAAATATTTGTTATACGAGTAATTTATATTGCTTCTGAGAGCAGACGTGCGTAAATCAAAAGTTATAGCTGAGTACGGAACCACTAAGTTTAATTATTTAAAAATTACAATAAGATTTATTGTCCGTAGTGATAATTGAAAATAATATCGAACCTTTAAAACTATAATTTTATAAATGTCTGGGGGATACATTAATGAATAACATAACATCACCTTTTAATTTTCGACAAGCGGTTTAGTACAGGAGTGTAGTGCACACCCACATTTTACCAGTTTACGTCCCACTTCCATAGTGAGGAGAGGAGGGAGGTGAGCCTAACGCCACACACCGGGCACAAATCCAGACTCCGAGCGGCTAGAAAATCAGTGTTAGAAAAATCCAATCAACCCGGCAATTCTCGAACGGCCGTCGCGCTCGCAACTCAAACAAAGAATCAGCTCTTCTGAACGCTAAAAGTAGAAATCGACTGGAAAAAACATATTGAGGTCAATAAACAGATCTAATCCAATATACATAGCTATAGTTGTCAGCGTATGAGAAATAAATGAAGTTATAAAACACGAAAAAAGTTCGTGTAGATCAATTTACGAGGCAAAGTGTGCTTCACCACCGATTGCTGTAAGGTTTTCGATTCTAATATTGCTGCTGAACAAGAAAATTACTTAACATTTTGTGTCAATGTCATTGAAAATTCTATTTACACATTAAAATTAAGAACTTATTCTTTAAAACATGGGAACCGATGTAATTTTCAAATTTTTATTACACTTCCGTTAGCTTTACATTAATAATAAACCTTCGGACAACAGAACAGAAAACAAACAAAAGCTAATAGGTTAATCGCAGGGTCAGTTCTTACACTTTTGCTAGAAAGATATTGTTAACTAAAGTCACAGTATAATATGTACATATATTTTTATTACTCGTAAAAACCCCTTCGACACATACGTAAAATTGTATATAAAACGGACATGAAAATACGTTACTGTTTTTATGTGGGCTCCATTTTGTATTGAAGGTGAGGAAATCCAAAAATACGATAAGCTTTTAGTGGCTACGCAAAACAAAGTATGGGCCGGAATGACCCTCCGCTAGTCCTATATAAATAATTCTTAGGTGCTTTGTATAAACACTTGTTTGAGTAGCTGTGTCAATACGGAGCTGTATACCCAACTTAAATGTTACTGTGTGAGCAGCCTGAAATGAAATAGACTGATATTTTCAGTTGTTATTCATTGCTGAGCTGCTTCCAGGTCGCCGTTTTAAATTTAATATAGATATTGCAGTGGACATTGTTCTGGGTCTTTGGTAAGCAAGTTGATTATTAGAAGTGCACAATTCGTATACAAGTCGTATGATGTACTAATACAATCAATAGGATAAAGGTATATTAAAAAGGATTGTATTATCTGTATTGGCATTCAAATGTGAAATACTTCGACACACCCAGACCGGCCGGTTGGCCTACTTCGAATTATTCATTCTGAATCAAAACTACAGCTGAATAAAAAATAACGTTAACTATTCTATTCTTTATCTTATTGAAAGTCTTTGTATTTTAATGTACTTAGTGAATAAAGCCAAAAGTATTTAAAGGAACGAAAGCGCACCAAGACGGAAGCACTTAATATTTGATGATCCGTTAGGGGTGTGACGTATAGTATATTCGTAATAATAATATAAAAGGTGCAATTGTAGATCATTTTGTTCGACCACCGTTATATTAAAAAAAACTTTTAATCACCAATATGAGCATTAGACACTCAAGTTGACATTAATTGAAATAGCATTACGAAATATTTACGATCTCCAGAAGGTCAACTGCATTTTCATATTATACCAGTTACCTTCACGAGACATTTTGTTGGCAATAGGAGGAGAGAGTTTCATACAGTTTTTCCGATGAAAATTTAAGTTAAAAGGGAAACATCTATCTTGTAGATATTATTCTGTATTATATATTTGTACGTACGCATTGTTTTGTATGTTATACTAAACTAGCAGTGCTTAGCAGCTATGTAGTACTATATGGAACATTATTTTTAGTACATTGTTAAATATTAAGGCGTTGCACAGCATTAGCACAGCACGCGGACGGACGATATCGCGAGCACAACTTGTATTATGACAGTTCACTGAAGAGAAAATATTGATAATCTTCGATTTTAATAACATTTTCAAATCTACAAGTATGTCAGGAGCCAACAGGTTTCAATTGTCGTCGAGTTGACGGTGGAAATCGAAAGCCATTTTTCAGCTCACTCCGTGACCAAAACTCCCTCGAGCATATTCGGGTTCCAGAATTAACGATATAATTCAAGAAATTGCCGGTTTACTGTCGTTTAGTATGCGCTACCCGTGCTAGGTCGTCACGTAACATCTCCGCCGGAATCAGACTCGGCAATCAGAACTTCGAGCTCGACCTTAAGACCTTTTCGAAGCGTGCAGTGAGAAGTTCGATATAGTAGAGCGTTAGGACTATTTTTGAAAGTTATGTAAATATACGTACATGCCGTATGTAGAGGTGTCGGTGTATGGAAATAGTGATAAATGTGAACGAAGTAGCGCGGTTCTGTGAAGATAGAGATATCGGTTCAGCGCTCTCCGTTTACCCTCTAAGGGACTTTAGTTAATGGTATAATAATAGTTTTTATGCTTATTTATTTATACTGCCTCGTTGGTCTTGTTAGTTGTAGGTGCGATTGACGATGAGGCAGTATAAATAAATAAGCATAAAAACTATTATTAT
>DWEI01001498.1:0-16516 GCA_018245875.1 Mysoria ambigua
AACCGGTGAATCGTGGGAATGTTCTGCATTCCTCTGCCTACCCCTTCGGGGATTACAGGCGTGAAGTTACGTTAACGACGATAAAATAGTATCTTCCACCTCATCCCTTTTATAGTTCCTGAATAGAAGATATATTGAAGGTTATTGTCGCTACATTGGCGAAGAAGAGAAAATACCTATACGCTCTGGTCTTATAGACTAAAAAGGAATACTGGGCATATGTGATGGATATCCTAAACATACATAGCTTACACCGAATGTAAAATGTATCCCCCAAAGATTTAAGTTTCACAGTCGGGCTTCGTTGCTGTCAGTAGACCTGAACAGTGCATATCGCAATTCTATTGTAGAAATTCGTTCATATATATCTGTGCGGTACTCTATAATATCATCCCTTCGGGGATTACACGCGTGATATTAGTTTTTGTTTACATCGCAACTAAGCCGTGACGTATTTCGGTGATAAAAATCAAGTATAAACTGTAATTTCATGATAATATCAACCGTTCATTCACTGATTTTGCTACAATCACAAGATTCATTGTTCCACCCGCCCGGTGGTACTCGTACATAAAACAAAGGTGTACCTTTAAAACAAAACCGTTACACATTGTGCACAGGGAAATAACATCAATTCAACTCCCGAAAGGATCTGTGAACCCAAGTAATTTATATTAATAGCCTGAATTTAGGTTAGTTTTCGTTACGAGTCGCTGTTTGGGGACCGATTTCAGTGCTAACTGGACGTCACTAAATCATAATAAACAGTACTATTTCAACTTTAATACGCCATTACACGGTACAGATTGTCTATATGATAAACTGGTTGGTCTTTTGCTCGCTAGTGGGATTTACTGTCGCGTTCATATAATCAAAAACCATTACATTCGCGACTTATTACTGTGATTATACGATTGTGACATTCAACGAAAATAACAGATTAAAGGTGTTACAGAAATGATGATTTATTGCCGTTACAGAGTATACGTGAAGGTTCAAGAGGTAACGTCCAATAACAAGGCAAAAGTTATAGTGTTAACGATAACAAGGATGTTCGAGATGATTATTCCTATGGGTATTAGACAGTCGACTGAAGTTCTTCAGAAAACGCACAACCGCTACATTACTTTCTACTGGCAAGTAAAAGACTGTGTTTCACTGTTTACTGTGAAACACAGTCGCAATACTGTGTTTCAGTTAAAAACACTTAAAAGAAAGGCAGAATAAAGCACGTAGCTCTCAAGAGTCCTCTGTGAATGACCTCGGTTAGAAATTCCGTGATGAAATAGATTATTGCTGGTTACAATAAACATTTTAACGCAGGCTGCTGTGCACGGCCGTGCAAACCAGCTTTTCTCAAGTGTTGGTGTTTTGTAATAAACAACTAAGACAAAAAAACATCTTCATAATTTATTTATAAGACACGCAACTTCACGCCTGTAACCCCCGAAGAGGTATGCAGAGGAATTAAGAATACTCCCACGTTACACTGGTTACGTTTACGTCACACTATGTAATAGGTGGTGAGCCTATTGCTATCCATCGGGCACATATCCAGACTCCGAACCACTACCAGAATTCTAATTAGATTTCCCACTAGAAAATTTTCTAATTAGAAAGTTTTGTAGTTTCGACCCGGGAATCGAACCCGGGACCTCCCGATCGGCAGTCGCACTTGCAACCAACACGACCAACGAGGCAGTCATAAGTTTATAAGAAACATTTGGCTTATTATAATGCGATTTTTCTAATACGCGTCATTGCGCATTTTTCTTGGCTTGCTACATTTAGGTTCTGTTTGTTGCCTCTCACAGAACATCGTCCCACTTAAAGGTTTTTCAATATATGTTGTCGGACTTCCCACCCCAGATTGTATTTAATCGATGGTTGGGTCTTGTTTCAGATGTGACTAACATTCCACGTCCGTCCTAATTTTAAAAACCACGCTCTCAGTGAATATATGAAACAAAAGTGTCGTTTCAAATATCGCACTACATTATGGGATTTATGTTGTTGAAATAGACTTAACATAAAATAAATTATTGCATGGCATAATTCTTCATACAACAACCATAACAATTACCGGAAGATCTATGAAGGAAGAAACGCAATCAACAAAATGGCCGCGATTATTCACAACGGTGACTGTTATTTTTTCCGAGAACATTTTGCCGACACTCTCTACGGAAATTCGGAGCGAGCATCGTCGTTAGCCTAGTACGGGCTAAGCCACTCAAATTACCTTTGTTAATTACAAGACAGCTATTTATAAGCTTCGCGCAATAGTGGCCGAACGAGATTATGCTAAATGCGGACTATGAAACGTGATCTTTCATATTTTATACTGATTACAGCTTTAATCAACACTGGACATTTTGGGTATAACTACTTTCACAATCTCTTATAATAAACAGAAAGAAAACAGATTTATCACGCGAATGGGAATGCTGGATTTGAAAAAGATAATATCTTGGTTGTTTTTGAAGAAAGCTAAATCGAGCAAATCAGATGAGCAGTCTCACTAGAGTATTTGTGACTGATTGATAGGACATACAATAAGTAATATTTACTGCATTCTCACTAACATATTGTAAGCGCAGTGGTTTGAAATTGGACCTCTCGCTTTGGTAGTTAAATCCAAGGGCGCACATCTTTTTTTGTAACCAAGCATTATAAGACAAGATATTACTAGATATAACGGTGAAAGCAAGCACCGCGAGGAACCCTGCAGAACTTAGAATTCAAAAATAATTGTTCTTTAAGGCGTGTGAAGTCAACACGAATTTGTCCAGGATGTTCCAGCAGTGGAAAAATAAAAAAGATGGAAGAAAAAACTAACACAAATTAATATAACTTTGTGAAAAACATCTGTTATAACTATCGAATCATCTAATGATACTAATAGACTTATTATCAACTAACACGATGTAGACTCAATTAATCTAAAGTCTTGTTTGACGCAAGTTGGTAGCGCTCATTCCTGACCGCTGTCTGTATTAACTACTGTCTGACGGCCTTTCACAATTACTGCCTGTTCATTTACAACTATTTTCGTGGCACATAACCGTCTTCAAATTCAAAATTCACTTTCCATTTACTGAACATTGGTTCTTTAAAACACTTCGTTCGTTAAAATGAAATCACCGCCGCTTTGAAAACTCCATAGGTGTGCTTATGTATCTTATAAAATAATTACATACTTGTAGAATATTATAATATGAGCGAATTTATTGTGAAGATGTATGATTGGAGTTACACGACGCCAAGCTTGTTTATCATTAAAAATATTGAAATACGTTTCATTTACGTTGTTTTTTTTTACAAAGATTAGTTTTAATAATGTATTTAAACTTTTTACATAAAAGATTAATCTTAAAATCGCTTTCAACACGCTCTGTCTAAAAAAAGCGATGTTAATATGCAATTTCAATATTCACACGCACAATCTTCCGAGCGTAGGAACTCGCGGCCGCTTTTTGTGTACGAATTTCCTTTTAAATTGTAATAAGGCTGAATGCGACGTCAGAAGAGGCGCTCCCGCGCTCGTAACGTTGCTGCTCGGCGTTTGATACGTATAGTGCGTCGTGCGTATTCTGTATAGGTGTTCATTGTGTCATTCCAGGCGCACGATAGCTCGGATAGAATGTGACGTGTGTTAAGGTTTTATGTTTTATTATGTACTTCCACTTGTGACGTCATACAGAGACGATGTTGAAGTATAAAGAATGTTCTAAAATCCTTATTGCCGATTTACTCAATACCGTGCATTTTGATTGAAATTCAAAATATATTTCTGAGTGTTATATATTAGGTTTCATTCTTTAATAAATAACGTCACAGGAGTCCTTAATGGCTCGGTATTCACTATATTTTTTTACATCGTAACTGTGCGATTTCGAAGGTTCCAGGCTAACAGTGAAAGGTCCAATCGTTTCTTACAACTGGTCTCGATGACTGAAAACTTCGAAAACTCTGAATAACCTCCGAAGGCTCAAAATATATTATTTACAACATTACAATAATAACAATGCATTCCTCTGCCTACCCCTTCGGGGATTACAGGCGTGAAGTTACGTTTACGATAATAACATATTTTATGTAAACAAGCGAACGTAACTTCACGCCTGTAATCCCCGAAGAGATAGACAGAGGAATGTAGAACACTCCCTAGTTTCACCAGTTACGTTTACATCCCACTATGGAACAGGTGGTGAGCCTTTTATCATGCATCGGGCACATATCTAGACTCCAAACCACTGCTGGGAAATCTAAATTAGAAAATTTTGTAGTGTTTGACTCGGGAATCGAACTCGGGACCTCCCGATCGGCAATCGCATTTGCAACTAATGCAACCAACGAGGCAGGCAAACTTATTTTAGTATTTAATAATGTTGATTTTTCATATTTAAAGCAGAATGAGAACGCAATTGTTATCAGTATGTATCGACTTTCCGCCGTTTTCATGCAAATAGAGTAAAGCGCTATGTGAGAGAGCAAGAAATATAGCTCACCATTTGGACAATATCCAAAAATAAGAATACGAGTGTGGATTTCGAAATGGGAACCTATTTTTACATCTTTATTTAGTCTTTCATACATCTTGAGGTTGAAATGTACCCTACACTACTTATTATTCCAAGGTTCTGAACCCAATACTGTAGTTAATATGACTACACATAGTGACGTAGCTATAATGCGGTGGGCGCACGCAGAATTGTAGCAATCAAATAAAACACTACTTATTTAATCAAAAGTTCGAGAAAAGTAATTTGATTTACCTTGTTAGTAAAATTATTTCTAGTTATTATATAATCTATATTATGTAATCTTAGTTATTCGAATGTATGACCTAATGTTTATCTACTATATAGGATCTGTGTTTTATACCTAACCTTATAATTTAGTGTGCTCATTACAGGGACTTGTATCCGACAATCTTCTTTCTATTTATCACATTTATATACATACCTCATTATGAAAATTCACAGTCTGAATAATAAGAAGTAGCTTCGATTTTAGGAAATATTCCAGACGTTGTTTTTTTTAATATCGGTCTGTATTAGAGAGCTTTTGACTTGCAAGCACTTCAACATTAAGTTACACACCGTTGTGCTGTTAGAGCCGGATTAATTTTCAGAATGAGAATGGTTAAGATCAAATTGTGCAACGATTATGAGACGCTCCTGGAGATTTTTACTTGTCTCAAAAAATGAAAACTCAAGTTTTCTAGTGATACTATTTAGTTAAACATTGTAGTAACAGTATTTGATTTTAAAAAAGTACATTACTTCAATCAGAAACTTGTCTCTTTAAGATTCTTATTCCATATTAGCGGCATGAAAGGAAGAAGCATTTAATTTAACGGATAAAACTTAAACACACAACCATATCCGTTTTCACAAAGACCTTTTAGCGTTCTGCTTTACCAAAAGTATATTTGGAACTTGAATAACATCGCGCATACACTATAATAGCAGCCTGGTGTCTTTTTAAAAATGGAAAATATGTACATACTGATGTACCGATTCTGATATTACTTAAGGCAATAGCTCAATTAGGGTGAAACAGTTCCAACGTATCACAGAGTATCATGCAAATAGACGAGTGTGCTTCGTGAGCGCGACTGGAGGAGAAATATGACTCGGCGATTTGGAGCCGGTCCAAAAGTATTGGAACAAAATAAGGTTTGTGTCCGACCAACATGGAACATTGCACAAAAAATGTACGTATTCATATCTCCGTCCGCTTTGCATAAAGTGAACTGATGGGATTGTCCTACACGTTCGGTATCTGTGGATGTCGTGGATTACGGCGCCAATACGCAACGGGTAAATATGCATTTAATATTTAACCGTCGTATATTATGTTGTTATTTTAACACATGCCATACTTGTCCTTCTTCTATTGCACATACTATAATATTTTTATAATTTTTACCATTCTCCAAGGGTTGATTGATGGAGAACGCCACTACGCATCGAGTCCGCCTTTCCATTGCCGTAAAATTATTACATAGACACTACGCCTAGCACAGAACAGCTTTGCTGATCCACCCACACGTTATTCACTCTCACATTAATTTCTGCAATCGTTGACGACATATGTACAAATATACCTACGGCCAGTATTTTTACCGAATAACCGTAATCCATGCTGACGGTAATGTTGATACCAGTGAAGAAATCAATGTGTGTGTATTTAGGGAGTGTTGAATGTGGAAAAAACACTTCAAGACACTAAGGATAATGTTATATCGCACTGGGTGATTCCTTCCTGCACCGCAAGGTACGTGGCGTGATGATATATAATAGTACCTAATTGTGGATTCTAAATTTGCTAGTGAATTTCCTTCACTCAATTTATATAAAAACACGGCAAGAGGGCACGCGTTGTATCAAACAAAACAGAAAAAACTCTTGGAACGCATCATTTTCCAGCCCAGTTACTTCATTTTATTCCGTTCGCACGAGTTTATGGCAGCCAGTCTGTGTTAAGTACCAATTTCGTTGTCAATGAAACGAGGAGAAGTATCATTTATATTTAAATTAAAAATACCACACTTTCTCGTATATTTTTTTATAAATATAGAAACGTGTATTGACGACACGTAATAAGACCTACTCGTACATATTTTTTTAAGAAAATATGTAGAAAATACATATTGGCAGAATTTATTTTTAATGCCAGCTATATGTATCTTTTGTGTATTGATTGGTTTGTAAAATAACGTAACTTCACGCCTGTTATCCCCGAAGAGTTAGGCAGAGTAATGCAGAACACTCCAAATGTATTTTGGAAGATTTTGTAGTTTTTCAACCTGGGAATAGAACCCGAGACCTCCCGATCGGAAGTAGCACATACAACCAACACGATCAACGAGGCACATTAAAAGAACGATGTATAAAAATACGATTAATACGTTATGTAACAAAACAATGATAGTCATTACTTAAATATTCGGTGAAGATTTACTAGAAGTTCACCAATAATCATAATCAATTCACAATCATTATAACACGGTGAGTGTCACAATCCTATATTCGATTTCGAATGCTTACTTCGAAAACTGGAGTCATTACTCAACCTTAAGGAACATTATAGGATTTTCGTATAAAATTACATTTTCTACCACAAATATGGATATATATATTAGATCACTTGTTATCGTGAACTTATGCAGGAATAAAAATTTGCTTATACTGCAGTTACGATTTGGATTTGCAATTTTCTATATATGTAAGACTTGAATTTGCTATCTTTAACCACTTCCTGTTTTATTCGAGTTTCTGTTTAATTCGTTTCAATCCTATTCGACTGGTATTACACAATCGTTACGTTTCAAGTATGTGAGAGTAAATGTAAGTAATGTAAAAAAACGTAACATCATGCCTATAATTCCCGAAGGAGTAGGCAGAGGAATACTGAACATTCTCACGATTCACCAGTTACGTTCACGTCCCGCTATGGAATAGGTGGTGAGCCTATTGCCATGCATCGGGCACATATCCATCATACTCCGAACCACTACTAGGAATTCTAAATTAGAATATTTTGTAGTGTTCGGCCCGGGAATCGAACCTGGGACCTCCTGATCGGCAATCGCACATGTAACCAACACGACCAACGAAGCAGTCAAATATAAGTAATGTAAATAAATATACTACATAAATATGCATATAATATTATGAGTATTTTTAAAAATATGAATGTTTGCTAATCTACACCCCTTAATTTTTTTAATTCAGTTGCAATAATAAAAAAAGATTTATGACAACTAGTTACAATATAAGTAAAACACGAAATTATTTTTTCTATTTTGATATTTAGATTAATATGTGCATAATATAATTAATATTTTCTTAATTGTTTGAGCTTACCACAACATCGCCTGTATGTAAAGAAAATGTAATTGGTAACTAGAATTACTATATAACTTTAACTATAATTATAAAATATAAGAATACGATAACCAAAATTAGAGTTCAAAACAAATGCGCGTTATTTACGTATAAACATAACATAGGTATATTGATATTCAAAATATTATCCATAATCACATACGAGTATATCACTGATATATTTGAACTGCGAGGCATAAAATATAAAAATCTAAAATGAAACTCGAAACTTTATTGAGAAAGCAATATACCCTTAGCGCTGTTTCCCAGTCTATCGACTATATCAATACGTAGTAGGACTCTCAAGAATTTTCACATCGGAGACTTTATTTGATATTCTCCGTAAGTTCACGCTGATACTCGGATGAGAATTGCCTTCACGGAGATTCATTTTATTTACTTTTGCTATGATATATCGTGTTTCTGGGGAAAAAATTGGCACCTTTATTGTAGGCATCGAATATTATAGCATTATATTCAGATCTGTTTCTAACGCGTGTAAGAGTTTTACTTAAAGAGTAATTAACTATCATTACGTATATGCGTGAAACACAATAGATACTTATATATTTTTCAATAGTATCAAGCGGTAATCAAAAGTTTTTGGTACTGTTTAAATTTAACTTTGTATATTAAAAAACCTTCCTAAAATATTAACTCCATTCAAAATTTTCGGGGTCAATTTCTAAAGATATATATATTTTTAAACTACACTACAAGTTACTAGTCATTAGTAAGCTATCCATGTCTGGGAGTAAGGATACAATCCCTGACCCCGTGCCGGGATACAGAGTCGTAGGAGGCGACTAAACGCGGCACTGGCAGCTCACAGTGAGACGTGGTCTGCCTAGACACAGCTACATGGTCGGCTCCCTGTAGGCAGCAATATAGGCGATGTGAGAGGCAGTGCTAAGCAATGCCTAACCGGCATGCCTCGCGTGGAGTTTATTGCCATAAACTTTCAGGGCAGTCCCATGTCCATAAGAAGACTTGAATAAGCTGATGATTAAAATGATGAGTAGTTATTCAGTTGAATTCGAACAAACACAACTCAGTATTTAAATGTCGCAGAGCAAAACATAGCAACTGTTTAGGTGATATTGTATTACCATAATCTAATTTGTTTTGATATAACTTTTATTATGGTAAGATGTTATACGCAGCTATGTACCTAATTCTAACAACACAAAATTCAAATTGATGAAAAATTATGATAACAATATTTTTATTATCAGGACATTTTAAATTCTCTTGCGATTAACTACATCATAAATAATGTGCATGAAAATATTAGACCATTAGTCAGAAATATTCCATATTATACGAAAAAAAAAACGTGACGTCTTGTCGATGTCATAGTGAGTTATGTACATTTTTCACAACACTTTATTTTTGTATTTGATATTCTACGTAAGTTCACGGCTTGATTCCCGGATAAGAATTGGCTCCTCGCTCCTACAACGTGACTGAAATCACGTCTCATTTTTCAAATACTTAGACAACCTACTTGGCACCGAATAAATAACCTTCAGGTATAGGTCTTACGAGACGTAGAAAAATTGTCGGAACCCTATTAAAATTTCTAATTTGTAAATCACATTTGTATTATAGGTACTAATGTTACAAGCGTAATTAATTATACATATTTATTGGTTGAACTGATGGATTGTTATTCAGATAGAAGCAAAAGTGAGTAAGAGGTGAAATTTCAGTGAATATTGAAAAGTCATTCGTCTTATTTGCTTCGGAAAACATTCCGAACAAATCGTAAACACGCTAAATGAATTTGAATATGGGAGTCGAGTTGACAGCAAATACACTCGAAAGACGTACTTAGGGAACGAAGTTATAACGATACATATAATATAATATTCATATGTAAACATCTTCACGGTACTGTGCTTCGAAAATTTCGTTTTTACTTCAATTATAGGACGAATAAATGTCGATCTTCACATTCTGATTGATACATACATTTATGTATATGTGTATAGAAAATTGGAGTAAATCTAATGTGAAAACATGACGCATATAAATCGACGTGGTTTGCTGTAAATTGCCGCCGAGGTCTGGCGGCATCGGTGCGATTCGATTGGACTGTTGATAGCCCCCATTGGTGCCAACACCGTACGTCGAAGGGGCTTGAGGGTAACGACGTGTGCTTGATCGTGCTCGTGACAATTTCTTATTTCCCGTGGCCGACTATCGCTACGATCTGACGGTACAGTAACAAAATGGAAATATCGGAGAGAACGGTGGAAAATTAATACTTTGTTATAATGAAAAGGGCAATTTAAGGGGCAAAGCGTATTTCACTCTTAGATACAATATAAGCTTCAAATTGGAAAGTGAGGATTGGAAGTGATAAGGGTTTACCTTATCTTTACTATTTAATATATGTACATCTAAAGAATAAAAACTATTATTTTATCTGTATTTAGTTGTTTTCTTTTAAATTTTCGGACCTTCGTTAGTCGTAGACCTTCGTCATGTTAATATGTTTGTTTTTGGTAAATTTGAAATATATTTGACTGCCTCGTTCGTCGTGTTGGTTGCAGGTGCGACTGCCGATCGGGACGTCCCGGGTTCGATTCCCGGGTCGAACACTACAAAAATTTTCTAATTGAGATTTTCTAGCAGTGGTTCGGAGTCTGGATATGTGCCCGATGCATGGCAATAGGCTCACCAGCTATTACATAGAGGGACGTAAACTTAACCGGTGAATCGTGGGAGTGTTATGCATTCCTCTGTCTACCCCTTCGGGGATTACAGGCGTGAAGTTACGTTTACGTTTTTTGAAATATAAATTCACAATAATTAGAAATGTACCTCAACAAAGCAGTGCGTCATATTTTCCTTCCTCGTCCTGTACTATATTATGCAGAACTTTCTACATCTAACTGCATAGACGGTGTGGAAGTATGTGTTGCCCTCGCAAGTTGAAGGGTCACGGAATCAAACTCCAGCGGTCCGAATGCGAGTTTACGGAGACATAGTGATCTTTACAGTGGAATATTCTTTAACTGCTGTCTGGTGGCTGGTTTAGTTATCGTTGCAAATTCATAACAATTACCAATGACTGCTTTTTGAACGCGTTTAATAGCAAGGAAACGATCGTCAAACTTTGCTACTGGCAGTTTTATAATAATAATAATAATAATTTTAGCCGACTAAGTGCAGCTCGTGCTCGGCGTTTCTTAACTTTAGAAATCGTTAACAACTTTCAGCGACGTCGAAACTGCTCGCTCTTCATTCGTGGTATTCGGGACTCTTTCTGCCCAATCCGAAAGATCCACTATACACTCCATCAGCTCGATAAAAAGACATTTAATCCTCCTGCCTCATTCATTTTCTGTTTCGTAACGATAAAAGTATTGTTATACCAATTAATAATACAAACTGTTAATAATCACACTCATTGGTCATTCATGTAAATGCAGACTACGGCCTGTGTTAATTAATCCTAAGTATGGTTGGGAATATGGGAGCACACTATTAGCCTTAATAGTTGTAGTACTATGAGCCCTGTGTGTAGTAAACAGATATAGGATAAAATGACCAAACTCTGTCAAAGATGTTAACGCGCTTCACGAACGGCTTACAGATTGTAACCGAAAAGGAGATTTAAGAGGACAGTCAAGAGTTAGACAACTCATTTGCATCGTAACACAGTAAGTTGTTCTGATGTAAAAAGTTTACGATCACGAGCAACTGACTAAATTTACGACGCAATATCTTCTAGTTAAATGTGGTTATATGCTTGAGTTTCTTTCGCGGTTAGTTCGCGATGCGGTAGTATGTATACATCAGAAATTTTACTTTCTTTCCTTATCCATACAAGTGCTATGTGTTAAATTAGGATTTTGACTGGAAACAAGCCAAGCGTATGATAAATTATTTTATAGAATTTAAATTCCTTATTACTATGGTTATCGTCATCAGCCTATTGCAGTTCACTGCTAGGCATAGGACCGCTGGCAGAACGCGCCAGATCGTGATCGGCTCGAACAGTGTATTGCAACCCCGCTCCGACACCGGCGATTTTCTAGTACAAAATTTTCTAATTAGAAAACTTTTTAGCGTTCGACCCGGGAATCGAACCCGGGACCTCTCGATCGGCAGTCGCACTTGTAACCGACACGACCAACGAGGCAGTCAACGAGATTACTATGACTCTCATTTTATATAATATCCTATTACGATGCCGTATACGTTTCGTTACATTGATTTTCCAGGTCGGCAGCTCTTGACCTTTACATACGATTTGACCTTTAACCAATATTTGCCCCATTTGCTAATGTGGAATAACTGCACATTCTTCAGTGTATATTTCGAGAACCCGTCCGAGATATGGACTACTATATGCCTGGAATACCTTTAAAAAGTTTGGTCGATCCAGTCCTGTATGCGGCGCTTAATTTGATGGTGAATTAGATTATCGAGTTATAGTCACAGTTGGATAGACTTACTTTTCTTTAATTATAAATGCCTAGTAATAGCTGAAAATGATTGCTGCCTTGGTTGCTGGCATTTTGGCCCCAATTTACAAACTTCTTCACAGAATACTCCTAACGTTACAAGTCCCCCATTCATTGACGACACATTTTGCACCGCATAGGGTTCCGGTTACAATTCCCGTTCACGTCATCTGAATGATAAAATTATTTATCCACGGCGGATATGAGTATGTATACATCTATGTGTGTGGCACGCGACACCCAAAGTAACGGAAATCCTAGCAGGGCTCAAGTGTTATTATACTGTAAGCGTTATTATTATTATTATGTCTCTTCTTTAAGTCCCCTATCTAAAGGTTGTTCCGCAAATGATATTATGAACAGTAAAACTGTCTCATGATTATAACGTATCGTACGCAATCATCATTGTTCTTTATAAACAATAACATAAATTCAATTTACGTGGATGTTATAAGCATGTTGTGAAGTTTAATGAAAATGAAATCGAATGAACAATATATCGATTTTTAATTCCTAAGGTCATTTAATAGACAATAATATGGACAACAAAGCAAATGGCTGTGAACACAAATCCTTCCTGTTTCTATTAGTCTTATATTACAACGATAAATCACTGCGAGAGCATTTAATATACAGAGTACATGTTTACCTCAACAACAGAATATAATGCATAGAGGGCGCTACGAGCCCTTTGCTTTTAGACCAACGTACTATCACGATAAACAAAGTGTAGGGAGAAGAGAATGTTTTCAAAAGAACCACGTCTTTGAAATATTAACGATGAAGTCCGCGGAGGAACTTTTCGGGCTCTCTCTGCGAGGAGGAGACTTTAAAAATAATTGCCATCTGAAGAAGCTGCAAAGGTAAAGTACGCTCTTTAAGAGAAAATTTTAAAAATGTAAGAACGCCATTACTGGGCAGCGAATAAATATATGTCGTAAAAGCATTTTCTAATTTAGATTTTCTAGTAGTGGTTCGGGCTGCGGGTATGTGCTCGATGCATAGCAATAGGCTCATTACTTATTCCATAGTGGGACGTAAACGTAACTGGTGATACGTGGGAGTGTTTTGAATATTTCTGCCTATCCCTTCTGGGATTACAGGCGTTTGAAATTTAAATATTACTTGTTATTACAGTGATAGCCTAGTGGTTTAAAATTCGACCTAACACTCCTGGAGACCGGGTTCAAATCTCTGGCATGGCAAATGTAGACACTGTGATTTTCTTAATATTGCATTGTCTTCTTTCAATATTATATTATTGTAATAACTAGTCGCTAACCTCTTCATGCAATTTTCTTAATACCCGTTCGTCATTACGAAGATAGGAATATAAAGATTATATCATAGTACCTTGGTGTTTTCTTGTAGGGAAGCGATGCCCGTTGTCTCATAAACCGTTTTTATGTTTAGCACAAAACTTATTTTTATGGCGTGTTTATATGACCCCAAACGAAGGTTGGACCAGTTTATCGACGGATGCCGGTGATCTCAATTTTATTTATATTACCCAATGTTTTTGTCTTAAGCATTTATTTATCTTAGGTGGAATGTTTTGTTACTGTACTATGAGGTTAACTATTAGCAAAATACTGTATGGACACATGCAAATATTTTAATAGGAGACACGGTGATTTTATTTCCAGAACATTATTTAATTACAGATCACAAATTGTACTTAGGCAACCATTACGAATATCCACAAACCAATCTGTGATAAACACTTTACAAATTAGCGTATAAAAAAATATATGCGATATTTAATACATAAAACCGTACGTCCGTAGTCAGAAGAATATGAGAAGACCATAATTACCTACACTGTTTTCTAACCTATATAGTTACAAGTATATCAGAAAATAACTACATGATTTGTTGGATTTTATAAATATATGTTATATTGAGTTAATATTGACATATTACGTTCAAGTTTTTAAATGGGGCCCCAGAAATGTCTTAACAAAATAAAGTGAAAAAAGAATGGTGTGTTGGTGTGGTCAAAAAAGAATTGTGAAAAGAATGTTTTGGTAAAAGTGTGTAGGATAAAATTTTGAAAGTTACTTTTGTCAAGATATTTTACTGCTCGGATGATTCTCAAGTAAAATATAAATTATAATGCTAATTCTATACCACATCTTATTTTTAACGTTGACATATTAATTCTATTATAAATGTATAATAAAACCTTTTCTTTTCTCAAATTTTCTAGTGCGTTCCTAATCAATATACCTATTTTTAGCGTATTTTTTTTATTTTATATCTGCTTATTTAAACTAGACGACTAATTACTCGGAATGAATTGACCCTACTGCCTTGCCTATTTTTGTTCGAGATTTCTGTAACTGTGATTGTGAACTATCAGTCAGTATAAGGACAAGGAAAACAAAGGCAAGAATTACTTGGTATACGAAAATACGCATCGACGTTAATCAGGTCAAGAGGACATTCTACTTCATGTTTCCACAGTGCATACAAATTGCTCTCTAGATTTACTGCTCTCTTTTAGCTAGTTAGTTTTTGCAACCGATTTGCTTTGTTTCCAATTAATGAACTGAATCTTTATGTAATTTATTGTATATACTTTTATTTAATAAATACACTCTAAATATATAAATAATTAACATGAAAAACAAAGTATTGGACCTTGTATATTTCAATGTTTCCATCCAGTTGGACGAATTATGGTTACGACGAATAATATCAGTATATTTCGGGACCACTAGTTAAATACTTAAAGCCCATTGTCAGCTTCGTCTACTATTTGTTGCATACCGATATCAGTTGAATACAATTCTAGAAGAAGTAACTGGACAGCGAATGCAGGTACAAGAAACACGCCGTACCTATATAAACCTAGCGAGATTACGCATCTGTCACTAATCAGGTCAAGAGACCATTTCGTTTCATTTGTACGTATAACGGACGCGTCGCACTACGAGTGAGCAAACTTGGGTAAAGAGCCATCGCGCTGATTTGTTGGATAACTTTTTTGTTGGTGTATTTCTTTTCTTATTAATTACCAGTGCTATTTGTACATTACTTAGATACATGTTAGAAATCGACAATATGCTAGTGCTGTTGAGCTATTTACATTTTTTATTACGTTAATTAATAAATAAGTAAAAACGTACGTTTTTACTTATTTTATTAAATAAGTAATTTTAATAAATAAGTAATTTATTCAAATTGTGATAGTACTTTCAAGTGATGTCGTTTTCTATAAATATGACAGCCTAAAAACGTCTGAACAAAATCTCACCGACCGACGCCTTTCGTAATTATTGATTTTTACTGAAGGTTTGAACTCTCTGTTATACGAGTAATAGGGAGCTCACAACTGAAACACTGCTGTGGTACTTCAGACAGAAGTGGTTTCGAGTGTGATCTAGGACTTAAGTATCTACGTTAAATTAAATCGCATAAAAAGTGTAATTTATATTAGGTAAATCAGAACACGTCAGGAAATTTCAAAATTTCCCATACTTCATTGCAAATTGGTGATTTAACAAAAAAAAACAATAAGCAATAAGAGGGTTCCTGTCAAACAATTAATGTCTATTAATAATAAGAATAAGGGTGAAGATGATGGTGAAAAGAAAATTAAATATTAAACCCCTACTGCTCAGTTATTAAATTAAAATAATAGATAGAACTCATCTCCCTTAAATTTTCCATTGTTTATTATCGTAAGCTTATTACCAATGTTAAGATTCTATCGAAGAATAAAAAGATGTGGGAAAAATAGGCATCTATTGTGTTAAAAACGCAAACAATTTAAGCTGGCTTTATTGAGTGTTATTTACCCGACTTCGACCTCAATTCTCTTATTTAACAATCCGGTCGTGCGTATTACAAGAAATTAATATAGATTTCTCAGATACAATGGCTTTTAATTTAATATGTACGTACATATATATTTGTACACATCTCAATAACGTTACGGCTTATCTGTCTCACTCAAACCTACAACAGCGGTCAACATCTTTTACCACTATCTCAACAGGAAAGTCAATTAAAGTTTTACTTGGACTCGTTTTTAATTCTCGTGAACTATTTTAAAATTTATTTGACTGCCTCGTTGGTCGTGTTGGTTGCAGGTGCGACTGCCGATCGGGAGGTCCCGGGTTCGATTCTCGGGTC
>DWEI01001499.1:0-16514 GCA_018245875.1 Mysoria ambigua
AACTCGTGCATGTCTATGAACAGTGAATAGTTTACTACTGTATACTATATTGCACATATGTGGGTACTTGAGCAAACGAGAAAATCAGTACCGCTTATTGACTTGCCAGCGTTGTCATGACCGTTGAAAGTTTTCTGTGTGTGATTGTAGCTACGTAAACGTGATTCAATATGTTTGTATTTAATTTTTTTGTGGCATCGTCATCGTCGTCAACCCTTTTATTGTTAGTGTTCTCTGGAAATTGCCTATAATATATCACCATTATCAGCAGCTCACTGCTGACGTAGACCTCCCCCGAACGGTAATGCCCATAATCCCTGCTATGGGCATGCGAGTTGGGGATCGCAATAATATACATATGTGGTCTTAATATTTAATTCAATAATTGATAATTTGGTTGTTGCTTCAATCTGACTTAGCTTCAATTACAGTGTACTAAAGTCAAAATTGCAACGTATAATGTCTTCAACCGCTTCGATTATCCTCACATGATCCTTCGCCGCACGAGAGGTCTCGTTCTGAAGGGCAGTAAATACATATTTGTGTAGGTAATGGACGTCTGTTTTATATTTTCCTGTTCATATAACGGACCGCTCATCTTCTTTTAATGTTTCTGTTCTCGTGTCTTGCTTCAAGGTAAGTTGAAAGACGAGTGATATGGGTGGACCTCGGAAAGCGGAGTTGGTATATAAATATTTCTATATTCGCTCTCTTTAGAATTTTCAATATCTTTGATTGTGTTTTGGTTACTAGCTAGTTCTATCTACAACCTTTAGAACTACCTTTATCTACTACCTTTAGAATTTCTCATCAGACTGAATGTTTATACCGTCTACAGTTTGAAAAATTAAAAAATATTTCTAAGATCTGTTCAAAATTAAGATAATAATATAATTAGATGATGTTTATCGTACCATGACAATTCATTCGAATGGACTTGAATTCAAGAAATATTTTTAGATGTTTTTTGACCCAATTAATTTTATTTTTCACAATAGGACTTGGCGAGATGGGAGAAGTAATTAACATGACAAATGCATGAACGCCTTCTCATGACGAGGGTTTTTGAGAGATATTCTTTGACCGTATCTTGTATGTTTGCGAAATGGATAAGTACATTATGCTTAGAATTTAGGATATAATTTTGAATTATCTAACAGGTATATAAGCTTGTGACTTGAAATCTATAAATTGTATTGATATCTTTTTACTATAGATACATATAAATATTAGGCTTCACAAATATGTAAACCTATGAAATTAAATGCTTCATCAACATAATGACCATCATCATGACCATTACTGTCATCGTCCCAACTGAGAACACTCTACTGATACATATAGGTTTCTCCCAAGGCACCTCTCTGAGCCCCCTTTTAAATACCTATCAATATTTATTTTAAAAAAGCATGACTCATTTTGTGTTCGTTTGTCTGTGCTTGAGCATCTGTTTTCACATCCTTAGTAGCAGTAACGTAGTTTTCACGTCCCTTCTATATACTTGGAGTACTTTAAACATTTTGCAATCAAGTCTAATTTATAGGAAGTTACATTTGGACACAAATCATGTTTATCGTTTCTGTATTACCTATTGTACCAATTTTCTTTCTTAATTTTTGAAAAAGAAGTACTGAAAATTTATCTTATGTATCCATGGTTTTTTGTATACAGTTCATTAATTTGTCAATAACGTTAAATAGAAATCATTATCGCTAGGCGCTTCGACAGAATTTTATTCCTCAGAATTTATTCCTCTTTCGTACTGTCAATACACTATTTCTTTCTATAGCATTTCTCGCACTCACCCCCTGACTCCCAGCTCTCCCGTCTGCTAGCAAATGCAGTTTACGTGGGGTTTATTTTTTTTAATAGCCTCCCGACTGAAGTGTTTTTGGAGGGTTGGAATTTTATTACGAGCTTTAGGTATGTTTTCCTGTTTACCTTTAGATTTTACATGTACGCGTGTATAAAGACAATAAATAAGGGTAGGGTAATGTTCACCATTTCATGTATTAATTTAGTATGCGACATATAAGGTTTTGGACATTAAGGATTTGGGGTCGTATTGTCAGTCATAGAAATAGAATTAATTTTATAATTCGAGAATCGAATTATTGCATATTCCGTGCTCACTTGTAACTGTAGTTATATCATCTGTATAATTAAATGCGCTCATGAAACATTCCTATCATTTTGTTCTTCAAAATTTTAACACCTTAATAAATTTACGGTACCTACGCAATAAAGATCAAGGTTGTACTTTTTTATCAGAATATTAAACCCCTAGAAATAAATCTGTACTTTAACGTTACAAAACACATTCACAGTTAGCACCTGTGAAACGACTTTAAGTTAGCCCAGCGCGGGGGTGGCCAGCACCTATCTGTGCTCGTTGCGTCAGTGGTAAGGAACCACACACACACACACACACGCACACACACCTAATGTGACTGTGTATGTGTGCGTGTCGGGCGCAGGACGTGCGCGGGCGGGCGGACGTCCGCCCCACTCGCCGCTCTACTTCCGCGACTCCGCCGCGGCCGACGCGTGTACGTGCCTCCTACACACACACACACACACACACACACTGTAAATATTTATCAGCTTATCTTGACAAACATTACTAAAATGTCAAATATCACTACGAATCTAACGACGTGCTTCTTTAACAATCGTCGCTCCCGTCACGCGTGGTCGTACCTGAGCAGTACACGAATATATGTACCGAAAATATTGGACGGTGTCGAAGGGGCTCGTGGTCGTGTTGAAGTTATAATGTCGTTATATGAGTATGATATGGGTATATGATACAATGGTACATAGATTATCATATAATACATAGATATATTAAAACAGTACGTAAATGGTGGTCGCTCGTTTGTGATCACACTAGAATGTTCCAAATATAGAACGTTATATTCTAGATAGGTGAAGTGTACAAGGTGTAATTTTGGTGAGAGTCGCGACTGCCCGGAACACTCTCGGCAGTGAGCCCGCATTGCGGCGACCGCAGCAAGTGAGCCGCCGGTACTGAGTGTGTGTATGCACGTGTTCTTTACGTAATTGCTTCCAACGGATCAAAACAACACTATAAATGATGAAATCCCTCAGAACACAACAAATGTATGTGTCGAGCGACGTATCGCATAATATGTGTACATGGCAGATGTATTTTCAGCGGGAGCGCACACGCGTGACAGCTGAAAATAATCAGCTATTTATATGTTGTATTGTTACAAAACAATGCAATTGTATTTAATTTTGAACTCTTTTACAAGTGGCGTGGCCGAGGTTTAGACCAAGAGGTTGGGATAGACGTGTTTTTGTAGTTATAATAGGCTGGTGAATGCGGAAGTCTTTCGTGACCAGGCGTGACTATATAATAGGAAAATAATGATAAGAATATGTTGAAGCGCCACGGGCCCGGGCACTCGTCCGGCCCGCGCACCGCCGCGAGCGGGGCAGGTGGTGGTCGGTTAGGGAGTCGGTTACATCAGACAGTAGTTGTTTCTACCGCCGACGATCGAGATTCCAATCTATTAATAAATAATTCAAATATCTATTTAATTATGTTTGTATTTATTTATACGTATATATGTAGTGTTTCAGCCGTCTAGTTACCATACTACAAGCTCTCTTGACGCTTACTTTGCGTTCAGATGTCCGTGTGTGATGTATCGAAATATAAAAAAAATGGTATTATAGTCTTGATTATTATATAGGAGTGATTTAATTCCCGTGTAACCGTTAACGTGCATAATAATAAAATGCATCAGTCGCGGTGTAATGCAACTATGCGGTGTCTTATTCCGTTGTTAAATGTTTCGTGAATGTTGCACATAATTAGTTATTAAGCCGGCTAGACTCACGCATGTTTTTTCGGGATGGCCCGACTAGTTTCGGACCTATACGAGGAAGGACCTCGTTCGGAACTAGTCGGGCCATCCTGAAAAAACATGCGTGTGTCTAGCCGGCTTAATAATTAATTAAGTCTTATTTCGGTTAATACAAAGAACTTCAAACAATTATTTACTACGTACGTAGTTTATAATACGTAAGTAAGTAGTGTATAATACGCGCGTACGTGTTGCGTATTCTTAGAACCAGAGCACACGCGATACGCGGCTAAAATTAATTCAAAATGTATATTACATACAATACATACTCAGTGTATGTAGTGAAGCATGCGTATATGTATGCATTATTTTTCTAAATTACAATCTGATATAAATACATTTTATAGGTACATACTATAAATAAACGAAGATCATAATATTATGTTTAACAGAATCTAGGGATGTCACTCTGGCGGCCATCGATAATTTCACAAGAGTATTTAAAAGATATTTTATGCTTTCATCGAAAGACATGCGCTGTAGTGATTCACACTGTCCGTCAGCGGTACGTGGGTTTTGTGCGAGACGTCGAGGTAATTTTATCCAGATTTACACTAGAACATGCGTTCGCACTGTACGAGCAAGCATGCGAAGTGTTCATCGACTTTAATTATTTATATTCATACTTTATACATGGGATGTGTATAATAAACATAGCATGTGATGATTAACGATATGAATTTTTGAACACCACACAAACCGCATACTTGTTTTTTTTACAAAGATTACTTCTAATTATTTGACCACATTTTATTATTTCACTATTAAACCAAATTTCTTCAAACGACAATTAATGACAAGCGACTATGTATATTCCCTTTTACTAAATAAATCATAACACATATCGAAATAACTAGATGATTGTAATTCCTGATTAAATACGTTCATGTTAAGTACCCGCCAAATATAGTTGAGCCTCTAGGTTGCGCCGAGAGCCAAGAGCGTCATCGCCTTTAATCACTTTTCAGTGTTGCGCAAAGTGTGCGCCAAGAAATGTTATGTGCCAACTATGTATATGGTGATATTGTGTGTTAAATAATAGTTAAACAGAAAAGCCAACAAAGTGAAAACTATTTAAAACGGCAGTTTCCGTTGATACATGTAAGTCGATCGTTGATTCGACGTTTGGCGATCTCCTACAGTTCGATTGCGTTCGTTGAACGAACGCAGTTACGGATGGTTGCTCACGTCGCTCACGACGGCTGAGCCGATGTCGCAGCAGTGGATGGCGTGGTCCGCAAGATTCGTTCGCTCGCCGAGCCTATGATCCGAACGGTCGCCGGTTGATTCTATGGTCGGTATGATGTGGTTTAAAAGGGACCACAAGCAGGTCCCGGAGAAGGGCGAGAACGGTGTGGTGAGCAAGTTGCGACGGAAGAAGGCAGTGCTGTTGAAGCCGACGAGGGAGTCGAGCGAGAGGGAAACATCGACGGAGAGTGACAAAGAGAGACGGCGGTACTCTGATATACTGGATATGAAAGTGTCGCAAGGTCTGTAATGACATCAAGTACTTATAGTATGTTTATTAATTAAGCGCATTTGAACAGATTCGAAAGGCTAATATTTAAAGTCCTCGAAGCCAAAGATATATACATTATTTAAATTAATTTTTAACCTTCGGTTTCTTTATACATTTCGCGTTATTATTTTACCACTTTTTTGTCTATCGATAGGGACACGTCGGTGTTCACTCACAGCACTGGCAGCGCTGTGACTGAACCCTACGTCTTAACTCTTCGCTGTATCTGGAACACATGATTTCATTCGTTCTTATCCGCGATCTTTTCTTTATATTTACATCGCCATGCGCTTGCTTTGATCTACAATGTCACTTACAGTAAGCTAGATGTAGCACGCCTGCCTAGAAAGTGCCTATTCACTCTTGTCTTGAACAATTACATTTTTGTTTGATCTTATTTTACGTATGCCACAAAGCGATCAGAAAAATAATTTAGCTTTTTATTATTGTTGTATGGTTTTTTTTATAATTTTGTTTATTTTATATCAATGGCTTCGAGGAGTAATATAATATTTCAATGCCAAAATTTCGTGGTGCTGACCCTATCGATCAGCAGATACACTGAGGTTTAACGACATAAAAATTGTGTTTTCGATGCGAGATCTCTGTAGAGACCGATTAGCTAGTATCTTCCCGTCGATTCGGCAGCATTGCGAATCTGGTGACAGGTGGCTGGAGTTATTCTGCTCTTGTTATAGTGCTCTTTTTCTCTATTCATAACTTGAGAGTGAAATTCCAGCCCTAGTATAACTCTAGGATAAGAATTTAGTGAAGGAAACATTGAAGACCAAATTGCATTTAATTTAAAAGACTACCCTAACTACCCCAAGACTATAGTTGTGTTATAATATTTATATAATGCTACCTTAATACAGACTAGTAATAGGGGATATAGCGACAGGCTGTCTCGTCGGTAATGCCTAAGGTCTCCGAAGGCTTATAAAGTGTCACCAACTGATAACTATCACCGCGGTCAACGGTTGACGCGCCCTTCGGAACGCACGGAGGCTTGTCTTTTGCAATCACCTATCCGAGGACCTCCAGTGCCAGGGCGGTCGTTATATTTTGTTGGATGCCAACACATTAGGATATATTTGGTTTAAATAATAAAATTAATTGAGAGTATTTTGTCGATTCAGTATGATGTTGAAAGGTCACATGCTGAGGAAAAAAACGTATACAATAGTATGATGAGGCCCCAAAGTTGCTAAGCTTCGAAATTTTAGTCATGTATGTACGTTCAAGTATGTTATAAGCGTCGTAATGCGATGCGCATAATAGAAACTTAATTAGCCTTGCCACAGCGTAGCAGAAACTATACGCAACTGATTAGCATACTTAGCTTTGTGCGATTTTGATTGATGTCCGTCGTGTTGCATGTGACGGACGGACTGGCGGGCCGGGGACGTGTGTGAAGTATATACGTGTACATATAATGAAGAACAAATTATTAGGCAGCGTTCACACTTTTGGTGTAATAAGTTATATGACAGGTAATGATTTACAGCTAATGAAGTGTTCTTCACATTGAATATTTGTAATCTGATGTTACAATGATGGTCTTGGTTCGCTCTGAGACGCTGCGAACGTTGGCGTTGGCACAAAAAAGGGAGAGCTTAAGTGAGAAACAATTGAAGTTTCGCTGGGCACGTGGAAAGGTCGACTCTTTAAGGGCGATCGAAGGCTACCAAGAGACACGATTTATAAATTAAATGCCTCTTTAATAGATATTTCTAGAGAATCATGAATACAATTTGGTCTTATAATGTACTTTTTTACCTCGTTTAAAATGATTAGTACAGTAAGCGTTACGAGTTTCCTTGCCAGCTTTACACAGTGCGGAATTATATTTTGACGTTAATTTAAAGTTATCCTTCTGTGTGTTTGAGTGTGTGAGAGAGAGACAGACAATATGTACGTGTGCGTTACACGTATGAAACATGACAAAACGTCGTAAAGAACTAGTCGCGTATCTGTCGAACCTTATTATTTTAAGACAACACTCACTCACGTGTCATATTGGATTACCATTTTGTACATTATTTTTATTATTATTATTCAGTATATTCAATTATTCTTGAGCATTAGAGAAGGAGATAAACTTGTGCGTCATTTCTATTTATGTTTAATGAGAGTTTATTATGTTAAATAAAAAATGAGGTGTTAACATTATCGGCGTAGTTTTTGTTTTATTAATCAAATAACAATTCTGCCACATAACATTCCCGTTATACGGTTTGATCAAAATATGATTAAATCATATCTATTAATAGATGGAATAATATATTATACAAAAAATACAGTAATCTAGTATCTGATGACATACGCCGCGACCCTGAACTATTGGTCGTGCAGTTTGGTATTGGGATTCGATAACGTTTTGGTGGTCCGTTATGTCGATTATTATTAATTAACAATCAATTATTCAGAACCCTCCGGGAGGAAGAACCGAATTGTCAAAACGGAGACATACATAGGTACGCACGCGGCGCTCGCTGTGTTTTCGGCATGTCTTTTTGTACCTAAGGACCGTCGATATCGTCACGGTAGGAGCAATGCGGGGCAGGCAAGAGGCACCGAGCACCAGCAAACATTTCCTGACCGGCTCCTTGTACATTCATAACTGTCTTCATATTATTATGTATCTCCAGCGATCACAGCGACATCGACAATGACTGTCCTGACGAGCTAACAATGCAGGCTCCCGTATAACTTAAGCATTCAAATGTATGTCTGGAGTCCCGTCTCCCGGCGATGTAGGTCGCCCGCCGGCGTTAACGTTTCATTCCAACAACCGAATTAATTTGAATTAAAGTAAAATATAAACATTGTGTTCAGAGAGTGATGGTGTAGACGAAGTCGTCAGTCCTGTATAGTTAGAGAGATATTTGGCATTCTGTGCTCTCTTTCTACCTTGTGCGAAATCGGGCTTGATAATGTATTAACAATAATAAGAGTTCGTTATTTAATCGCACAGGCGAACTTGTTGGTCCAGGCCTAGAGTCCCGCCAAGAACAAATTTTTGTGTGATAAGCATATACCTAAGTATTAATGTCGTCCGAGTCTAAATGCAACATGTACATATATAATAATACAATATTATGTGCGTATGTATCGTTTGTCCACCGTTTGGTCACCACTGTACAGGCTCTGTTCAAGCCTACTTGGGGACAGAGCCGCCGTGTGTGGCGATGCCCCGAGACATGTGTGTGTGTGTGTGTGTCCGAATACTGTATATATAATCAAATTGGATAACACACAGAGCTCGATAAAATATTCCACGTGCAATGCAGGTTGTGGTAACTGACAAGGGCGAAGCGTCGCCGTCGCGTACAGAAGCTTTCTTTAATTAAATAACAAGCTCACAGAAGGTTTGGTTCGTTTAAATCAGTCCGTTCTTTTCTATGACCACGGCGAACTGATCATGAACATTCGAAATTAACACGCGTTGATATAACGCTTTCCAGCATTGTTTATTGTACCACTGTGACCTCTGCTTGTCCAAACAATAAATGCAAGTTTTTTTCTGCTGTCTTTACTTACAGCACTTAAGGCCTGAAAGAGTCAGCAGTTTTTACCGCCCCAATAAATTATATTTGCTTTGTTTTTGACGTAGAAGTAATAATTATTTTTCGTAGTTTAATCACAATTTACTAATTTAACCAAAATATGTTAGGGCTATTTGATAATACAGAATACGAGGCCTGGGCACCGGGGCTTAAGGAAACTAAGCTTAAATAACGACTACCTGAAAAGCCGCTACGTAATCACTTAAGACTAAGATACTCTAAGTCACCCACGCCCGCAGCTCCCATGGCGGCTTAGCTGATAACGCCGTGAGATAACAATCGTTATACAGGATTATGCAGCGTTACGTTGCATGTTATCTATTGTTTATTCGCTTCGGGCTTCAGTGGTTTGTTTTTTATTAATTGTAACATCACGCTTGTGATCCTCGTGAAGGTAGGCAGCGAAATGCAGTACACTCCCACAATTCACCAGTTACATTTACGTCACATTATACATACATATAAATAGGTGGTGATTCTAGTGCCATACACCTGGCTCATTTGCATACACAGTACCTAATATCTAAGTTAGAAAACCCAATAGTGCTCGACCCTAGAACCCAAGACCTCTCGATCGGGAATCGTGCTAAAAACAAACACGAGCTTAGGCCGGGGAAGTAAGATGTCATTAAGCCCATTACAAATAATAGAGATGTATCCTCAAGTCCAATGGGCACTACGTTTCACTTACATAAACTAAAGGTTCCAGTTCTCATTGTGCTCATTTGCCGGCTCATTTATTACATGCCAACCGTATGAATAAGAATCACCGACAGCGACTAATTCACGAATCGTTCGCTGGCCGGTCGACTTTGGCGGCCTCGATAATAATGAACGAATGAATGATGTATAAAAATCACGAAGGATTTCAATCGTTCGACCGCTTGCTGGACGTTCGGCCGTCCCCGGTGACCTCGATGTTCGGCCCCATGCAGAACCTTGTTAACCTAATTATTCATACACTTGCCGTGACACCAAACAGTCGGAACTATTTCAATTTCATTAATTCGTAATATTTCATATGGGCCACCGTAATTCTTTGTCTTTATCCGGTCGCACGTGTCACTTTTAATTATTAATATTATTTTACGCTGGATGTTATCTACGCTTTTGTTTGTACTCATTATAATGAAAGTTTTTTGGATTTATACATACCTACATTTTCTGCACTCTAGTTCGGATAACAAGATAACCCTCACCACATCTTTCTTGATAATAACTTATTCATTGTTAACTAAAAGCATATGAACACAGACAAAAGATTCGAAAAACAGTTTCGAAACTTAATTACATTAAAGATTTGGACATGATACAATAGCAATGTATTAAAGAAGATTACAGAAGATATTATTATTATAAGCATTATACAAGTTAGCGTTGCAATTATAAAGATGCGTACAGATCTTAACGCCAGGTCCTTCCCAGCGTAGGCAGAGAGCACCGAATGCCAAATATCTTTATCCTTACATACATTAAGCATTTTTTATCGTACTTTTTATACATACTCGCTATTTCACAGACATTAAATCTATGCAGTAATTCAGTTGCGTTGCTATACCTGGCAGCTAAGTTTTGCTGTTGAAAAAAATAAAAAAAGTGTTAATCGTAAATGGTGTTATAATTTTCCCTATTTTCTCTTTTCTAATTGTGAAAGGAAAAATGCAAATAAGTACAATAACGCAACCGCTGTGTAGAAAACACGACAACAATGAAGTAGTGAGAGCCTTTCGAGAACTTTCGAATTCGTACTGCCTAGATTTTCGAGCTATTTTCTGTTCGCAATTTATTTAAATATACGCGGTGGCCAATTTAACATGAACCAAAGGTGACAGAGAGATTTTCATGGCGTAATCAGACATCCAGATCTGAATTTTCCTGAGCGTTTTATCTCATTATTACTGTAATGTCATACTAGTGACCTTGCAGTATAAACAGAGAAGTTCTAATAAATATGCTTGCAGATCAGCCATGCTTCTTCTATACTCACCAGTATCTTCGTACCCCAGCTGTATTCATCTTATTGCAATGTCTTACCTATTCATGCATATTATTATTAGTATATTTGTCAAAAGATTTTATCAACTACAAATTTGCCTTGTTATATGAAGATAAACTAGTTTTTTACTAAAACCAATGTTAGTAGTTAGATTGTTGCATTTGTAGTTTTTTATTTGGTAAAGAAAAGAACCATGTTTAGTTTTGTAATGCGTTAGTTTTGGTTTTCATAGCTGTTGGTATGAACGATACAGGAAACGAAACCACGGACATACAATCTCAAGACCTGGTCTAACATGTAATGGTATCTATTAGTTGTTAAATTGTATCGGCAACTGATCTTGAACGAAATTATAAGTCTATGAAGCATATCATATCGTGTTTAGGCTTTGGATTAAACTTCGTAATTGAATATTGTAAATGTTCACTTGAAGTTTACATGTTATAATTTATTCACAGCAACCAACTTCAATGCTAAACGATACAAAGAAGCTTCTGGCCCCTCTCCCCCTCCCCAATAATTACGTTGGCTCCCGTTCACATAGCATGTTCCATTTACGTGGACTAAATTGACTTACCCTTTTATTATCGAGCCGAGTGCCCGACCCCGGCCGACCTGCTCTGGCTCCGCCGACTGCACAGAGCTAGGCGCGTGTGCGTCGCTCCTTTTGTTGGCCGCGGTAGAAAGTGGTCGCGAGACGGCCGCTAAACGTTATTGTGTGCTAATTGTTGTCGGCCGGCCCGGGGCGCTGCCACATTGCCACTGCGCACCGCTTTCTGTGAATTATATGGAAGCATTGCGTTACGCTATTTTTTCCTTAAAGTGCTAGGCGCACAAGTGCGTACACTCCCATGGTTTACCGGTTATGTTATACGACCCACCATGGTGTAGGGTCAGCGTAATTACCACGTAATTACCAAACAAATTAGTAATGTCAATATTGAAAATGTATGAAACGAGTGATAAATGTTGAAGAAGCTCGTGACGTCTGTAAGGATGGAGATATTTGGCAATCGATGCTCTTTGCCTATCCCGCAGAGGACCCGCTGTGATGGTATATTTAATACGTTTAAAATACGCTGCATAATCAACACCTCCCGATCGGCAGTCGCACCCGCAACCAACACGACCAACGAGGCAGTCAGTTAAGAGTATTTATTATTATTAATATGAAAATCAACTACGTGTATTGTAATGTGCGACTGTCCTATTTTTTTAATCGGTAAGAGTTTATTGTAACTCTTGTCTTCTTAATTCGGTTCGTAAACATAATAATCTTCTTCATTGTATTCGACGTAATTGCAATTGAAACAATGCCATTCATTTTTTTTGTTTTCATTATTATCATTGTACTACTTCTTTTGATTTACTCGATCATTTGTTTATACGTATTCTTCGAGTTATGTTTTTGTCACGTTTCATATATGCATTTCCTGTTAAATTGTGACGAGCGATTGTAATATCGATTCTGTCGCAAAGGAATTTCAAATCTATTCTTCGGCAATAGTGACCATATTAATAATATGGACGATATATGATCAGACCTACGTCTCGACAATTCCACGAATTAGAGCATATCAGCTCTATCAAGTAGCATTGGACTGTTTTAAATGCATGAGGTCCAATCTGTTGCTTGTATTAGTTTGATCTGTGCAATAGGCATTATATCAAAATAATAATTGAGATGACGTACATCCGACCAAGTTATTTATATGTCTTGCTAAATTATGTAACAAGTTCTGTGTGAACAGCAAGGAAACTCGTACTCTTAAGTGACTGGTATATCTTCAACATTTTTTTATACGCCCACAGAACGAAGAGATGAAAGTGACGAATCGTTATATGAATCGGCCGATTGTCATAGTGACGCCATTTCTGCAAGCGACGACGCTCTACCTCGTCTCAGCAAAACCCCAACAATAAGCAAGGAATCTCTCAAACTAGCTGTTACCGATGAAGAAGTTGACAACGCAAGAATTAAAAAGAGTCACAGAAAAACGATGTCCTTATCCAATCCTCTAGAAATGGTCAAAAGCTTGGGCGACGATTGGTTCGACTCAAAAAAAGATCTGGAAAAACACAGCGATAAAAAGAAGTCCCGAGAAAGTCTCTGGAGTGAGGAGGATCGAGATTCCATTCATGGTTCTTCTATGAAACTGGATCAAATCAGGAAGAACAGTAAAAAAGGTGATAAGAACTTCACCGATAACAGAAAAAGTAGTACTACTGATGCGCCTAAGAGAAAGAGTAGTAAAGGATCTTCGGTTAGTGCTTTGAACTTTTTACGACGAAAGAAGACACCTACCTCGATGAAGGCGGTTGAAGCCGTCGTAGAAGTAGTCGATAGACTCATCAGTACTGATGAGATTTTAAAACATACTAAGTTCTTTCTTGAAGAGGAAAAGCGCCATGCAGCAATATGCAATAAACCACCAGTTGAAACAGATTCCGAGGAAGATGTTCCTACTCCTAAAATAATTGGCGAACATAGAAGGAGATTAAGTCGTCAAACTTCCAGAAGTAAAAGCAAGGTTCGTGGGAAAAGTCAAACTGTCAAAGTGAACACACTTCGGAAATCGCACAGCGGGACATTGAAGAAGGCCAAAAAGAAGGGTACGAAAACTCCTCTAGCAGGCAGAAGCCGACAAGCTAGTATCGTTGAGCCGAGTCCGATTGTGAAAAAGAAAAATACTGATGCATTTAAGCAAAATTCCTGGCTCTTTAGCAGTTCTAAAGGTGAGTTCTGATTAATTTGTTATGAATTTGACAGCTGGTGTAAAGGTAAGAAAAAATTTGTAGTAATACACAATTCCTACAAATCTGCTTCAACTAACAGCAGATCGTAATATTTTATTAGTATAGCCAAAATTTTTTCTCCACTCATGTAAGTATCGTGATCACGTTTCTATTTAATTGTTACATTTATATGAGAAATATGTTTCGATTTGAATTAAATTGCGCATGTAATTTTATGTCTTAACATACACTTTCACACAGTTTCAAGGAAAAATCTGTTCAGCATGTGGGTATGACAATTACTTCCGTAACACGTCTTATTTAAGTGAGAAATAATGTTTAAACCATCGTTTGTGCAGTTATTCGCCGTATCCTTTGTATTCATTTCAATGAATTGTTGATTTTGGTTGTGGATCCGTAAATTTTGATCGCAGAAGTAAATTGTACACGCTTGTACTTCATGTATAAAGAATTTTTGCTCTTTGTGTCCTACTAATGCAAATCTCGAGCAAGCTGTGGCATAAAAAGATACTGAGATGTCATAGACGGCGTTATGAAAGATACAAAAATGTTGTTTTCTTTCGTAACGATGTTGAATGCCGGTGAAGGCCACATTTATTTTTATCACGACTCGATCACTCGCTATATACTTTAGCAATTATAGATATTCTTTGTATTGGACCTTTTTACATAAGATTCGCAACTAATCTTCGCAGACAAAGGTCAACAAAGATGACGTACCGCACATAGAATGCAGAGAGGCGACGTGTGTGTTCCGAACAAGGCTAGCCGGTCGCACTCTGAGGTCGCTCTTTGATAGATATGTGTCTATTGAATGGTTGTTATTGATGATGGTCGAAGTACTTGAACGTATGGTTAGCTAGATATATTTGTACGTAGCGCGTCGATAACACTACGACAGAATATCATGACAAACAAATACATCTGCAAAAAATATCAGGAACGTCATTAAAATTAAATTCAGAGGTTTGAATTCTTCATAGATGGACTAGCATTTGAAATTTTCTTAAATAATTTCGATCCTTTTTAGAAAAAACTGTTTTGAAAAATTTCAATAGGAGAACATTGCTTTCACATTTTTTTCTTTTCCCTTCCAATGTCCAGTCGTGTGCTTGTCGGTATATATGTACAAAATGTACATATGTATATAATCTCGTATAAATAAAGATGATACCATAAGAGAAATATCTCGTAGCAAAGCGATTTATGATTCCATAGCATTTCGTTCAGCCAGATGCCCGCCACAAATCAATCGGTTTCCATCTAAGAGCACCAAGGAATTTTTATTATCTTTAGAACTATCGGTGTATCATATACATAGTTGCAATGGTTTTAACTGGATGAACCATTTTCCCAGTTAATTTCCCATTGCGGACAAACATTTGATTTTCAGCGGGGTTAGACTTTCTTGTATCGGACGAAAAGTGGATCCACGCTTGTTTGTTATAGTTTTTTATTTATAATCGAAGTAGTGAGAAATTGTCACCGATAACAACTAGTCAATAAATATATCCAATTAACGAATCAATGAATTCTAAGTAACTTTAAGCGGAGCTTTTTTGTGTTCTAAGTTAGGACAGATCGTTGTCTGTTTTTTCTGTTTCAAACATGTTATTGCCTGTAATAATGTTCAACTCGACGAAGAAAACGCAGTGCACAATTCCAAGAAACGTGTTTAATTGTCCGTGTGTCACTTGCGAGTCGCGCGAACACAGAGATTTATCTCCACCGGAAATCGACCTAATGAATCTCACACATGTACCGCGGTATTGGCCACCTCTTCAATTGATCTCCGAACGGCTCTCGCGCCTTGAGCCGTCGAGATCACTGTCAGTGCTCGTACTCGTAGCCGCCTTCGTGGTACCGCCGTCGACCCGACCACGCGGTGTCACGTGCGGCGCGCCATTATACGGCGCGTGACGATTCGTCCGCGAGTATGTGAGGTCTGTAAGGACCCGAAGTGAAAAGTATTAGTGTGTGCAAGATGCAAGAGGCATTAGAAAATGTACGAATACTTTAAGTGTTCGCAATGAACATTGTTTCCGATCGAAATGCCTTCACCGCTGGGCATCATATAATTTTATATAGGATTCAATAATGTAGTTATCTAAATTGTTACTTACATGCATGGTTTTCTGATTATTAAATGCTTGTTTTTCTAATTTCGTATAGTCTAAACGAGAACTTGGCAACATCTCCGACTCTATTTTACAGTTCTTTTTCTTCAAGTTGTGGCAGGGTGGTATAAAAAGATAGGAATTATTCAGTTTATGAATGTTTTATGCGCCGCAGTTTCTAATTTGTGAAATAAATTACACTTTATTCCCTCTCGCATCTCGTCGAGGATGAGACATGCCGCCGGTCGCCTGAACACATTTGGGCGCACGAGTCGGTTAACGGTTACTTCGCCTTGTTTTTTTTATGTGAAGATGATTTTATTGTTATATCGTCTTATTCATGGTCGGCTCAACAATTATTTTCGACGCATATGCCGATTTATTGGTGTTACCATACGGTTGCAAAAAATGTTCCCTATGCAACATTCTCAACTCCAAAATTGTATTTAACGTTTGTCACTATTGTTTTCGAGCCCTTGGTCACCTGTAAATGGTTTCTTCTAAGCGCTTATGTTTTCTTGTCATCTATAGGAGTAGAGCTGTTCTTAAAGTTAAAGAGTGCTTTGATTTCTTTTCAAATTGCTTTATTTATTTATTTATTTATTATAATTGCACCAACAAAGTCAACACTGTTACATATAAAAAAGAGACAATGGACAT
>DWEI01001500.1:0-16513 GCA_018245875.1 Mysoria ambigua
GCTTGTACAAAATCGAGACAGGACTCTATTATATCATCGTTTCGTTCAAAACCAGCAATTCACCGGCACGCAGATATTTTTTTTGCATCGATCCCCTTTATGTCACGGCTAGTTATGAGTATCCATTGTACATCATAATTCGTTATTGGTATATTTTGATGATAGCTTTAGTAGATTAGTTGATAACCCGTATGTCAAGATGTGGTTAACGCTTTTGACGAGATTGTCAGTAAACTGTAGCAAATAGAGTGCCTGGCAAATTTCACCACCAACTATACTCCTGTATTTTTGCACTTTTTACAGAACAAAAAGTAAATGTAAACTCTTATTGTGTCTTATTGAGTTAATTACGAAAAAGTACGCCGAAATTCAGAATGTAATATTCGATTATATTAATGTAGAAAAGATATTTCATTTTCGGTACGCAAAGTGCAGTAACATTAACGACTATATTTTTATGTATGCAGCGATGTGTGAATTTTAACATCGTCTTTGAACATTCCATATTAATTCGGATACTATATTAAGTTCGCGTGACCTACATGTGTTTTCTGTCGGAAATCAGCATTATTTGCATACATACTGTTATGAACATTTGAACATCCCGGTATTTTGTATCGTGATTATAAATATTATGTATTTATTGTAGCGGGCGTTCCGCAATCGAGCTTTATGTTTCGACTTTATCTACTATTATGTTTAATTACATTTGTCTTATTATTACAAACGTATTTCTAAATGACCTAAGGAAAAAAGGCGCAGATTATCCCAATTTTTTTATATTTTTGCAAATTACCGACGCGTTAGTAACCTACAAAAAAGTCTTTAAAGAAATTGTACGCTAAAATTTTAGTTCTTTTTGCATGTATTTTTTTCCCTTGTATACATTACTGAAACGCCTTCAGCGAGGCAAGTAATAGCGGCTTTCAAACTCATCTGTGATGCTCAAACATTATGCGGAACAAGGCGAGCCATTTGTAGGCGTCAAGTGTTTGTAGAAGAGCGCCGGTGCGGCATCGTTAATGAGTGGGGAATCGGCGAAACCGTGCTTTTGGTACTGTTAGGTACGCATTATATTACGATGTTGCCAGATGTAAGATTAGGTTTACCAACTTTCGGGCACTTTCAGGTCGCATGTTTTCGTTTTTAACAGAATTAAAGGTTATTCTGTCCTTACTAGAATCGAGCTTCAATATCATTTTTATTTTGATTATTGCAACTTTTATTAAGCTTTTAGTAATGTCAGTTTAATAAATTAAATTAATGTATTTCTTTTAAATTGCCATGTTTATGTTAATTAAAACAGTATTTTCAATATACGGATCATCTTCATGTCATTTTGGTTTTAAGTTGAAAATATATTTTTATATATGTATAAAGTATATAATTTTGTAAAGGTTGTTTCTAAAACAAGTATAATCTTTGTATTCAAAATTAAACTATATAAAAATAACTGGAGCAGCGGGCCAGATTGGGCCAATATCGGCTCCATTCCCAGTAATATGCAATGGTGTGCTTTTCTCAAACATTATGCGGAACAAGACGAGCCATTTGTAGGCGTCAAGTGTTTGCAGGAAGACGGCGGTGCGGCATTTCTAATGAGCTGGGGGCCGGCGAAAGCTGGCGTTTGACACGCACATGGACCAATGTTGCCATGTGCTCGCTTAACAAACTTTCAGTTATTTTCTACCTTGCATGCATATGAACAGCAAATTAATTATTAGCTATAAAATATCAATAACCCAGGACCTTTATATACATTATTTTATAAACAAATGCTACATTCGTATTATAATTTTTATATTGTTTACGACCAGTCTATGAAGGGGTAGGCGCTAAAAATATATAAATGATAGTTGTCTTAAAAAATTTTGAGTGACAAAACTCGAAACAATGCTATAAAATTATTCTTTTAAAAATTTCAACTGAAACATTTTAAAATGTCACCCAATAACCGCTTCCCTGACACCGTCGAACGGCACGAGCTGGTTGTAAATTCATAACAACTCGTGTTCATATGCCAATAAGGAATTCGCGCGACAGTCTCTCATTTCTTCCGTTGTACATTCCCACTTTATACATTCCACGTTGCAATATTTATCAGGGCGAGTACGCAGGCGCCGCCCGCGACTCTCGAACGGCACACCTAGCGGACGTATACGCTCTACGTGCTGACACATACCGAAGCGAAGCCCAATTTCCTCGCCATTGAAAATTGGAGCAGTGGGAATCGGAACTGCTGTTGGCGTCTACGTAATGTTGCGAATTAACGCTGTGCCCACACATCCTGTTCCGTGGTTCTACGCAGCTATGTAACCTACGTTCATAATATGTGGATATAAATGATATTTATGATTTTTGAGTTGGTAGATTCGCCTTTTATTACGTGGTGCGAAATTAACGTAAGTGGTGAGCCTTGGAGATTTACTGCATCGTTCGGCTCATCCCTTCGAGGAAAGAAAGGAGTGATATTATCAACATTTTTAAATGTTGTTTTAGATATTAGGATTATTGAGGTCCTGGGTTCAAACGCCGGGCAGTAATGGATTTTTCTAATTTAGATCCTCGTAATAAAGTAAACGTTACTGTTGAAACGCGAGAGTGTATTACGCTCCTCTGCCTACCTCTTCGGGTATTATAGCCAGCGATAAGTACTTGATATATGCGGATTTACGACTTTTTGCTTTTGTATAATTACACACCTACTACAACAATACCTATTAACAACAATGTATAGAATTTAAATTGAACGCTTTGACATACGCCACTTTAGTATTGTGATTGTAAGTGTCGCCCACGTGTGGTCCTAACAAGGCCACGAGGGGGCTTATGAAAGAATATTTGGAGACCAGTTCGAGTGCGATGGTGTTACATAATTGCAGTTGACGGATGTGGTGCGGCGCGACAGGACGCGGGAACCTGTTCGGCGCCGGCCCGGGCACTTGTCTCGCTGACCGCCGCCCGGCGGCGTTGTGCGCGACTGTACTGTTCACGCACACCGCTAAACTCGATACGTGTACAGATAACCGCAGAAGTGTCTCTAATTTTCTATGTGAAACTTAAAAAAACCCCGAGCGTGTCGCATTACTCGGGTACGGAGGTTGTTTAATAGTTTTATTGTAAAATACCGTACTCACACGCAACACGCCTGTACTACGGGAAGCGGTAGGCAGAGGAGTGTAGTGCCCTCCCTAGTAGGTAGAGGAGTTTCACAATGTGCGTATACGTCCCGCCAGGGAATGAATGATAAGCCTATTGCAATACACTGGGCTCAAATCTAAACTCGGACTCACTACATGGAATTTAAAGTTCAAATCAAATAATATCTGACCCTGGGAACAAATTCAGGAACCTTAAATTACCTCTAAATAATATACCTTTAAAAACAAATACAGTTTTGTTATCGCACACGACACCCTTTCTATATCTAACATTATCAATGTATGTTTCAATTTTTTTTGACATCATCATCAGGGTCTTACCGTCCACTGCACGGACATGGGCCTCGCTCGAGGGGTTATGCCCATAAACCCCACGCTGGACATCCGGGCTGGGGATCGCGCCTGCGCTACTGTCAAAGGCGGCTAAGGCGTTAAACTGTGCTTGACCAAAACGCGCCATACTGCGATCTGCCGGCGACGGGTTCATTTTTGACATAAAACAAATATGTTTCTTATTTTCGTTTTCGACAAACTAAACATTTTTGCACTCGGGCACTTTTCAGCAAACAATTTTTTTTTAATATTTTCAATGAACTAAACACCAAAAACTGTTCGACACAGTGCATTAAAACCCCTCATCGTACTGGCCGCTCGCACACATGCTGCGACCACATGCTACACACACCTGACGCGCTCGCATGCTCGCCGTCTGTCCTATGACATAATATCACGTCTGTATTTACGAGAGCGGTAGGCAGAGGACTGTAGAAGTATCGCCAGCTACGCCATACGTTCCATGGAATAAGGCTTTTATTTATTTTTTATGTATATATTCCCCTTGACGAAGAGAAATCTTGTCCACCTGATAGTAAGTCGCCAAGTCGCTACTCCAGGTTCTACAAGGGGGAGGCAGGGAGTAAAGTATTACTTATAATTATCAATAACACTTATGTCATTCCACTCTTTGACACTGTTTTATAATCTATAAAGACAGTTTTATTCTTACTTTGAAATATTTCAAGAGAAATACTGAAACATTTCAAAATCAATAATTCACAAATTCAACACTTTTAATCGTGTTAATAACATGTTATTGTAACTCAGTAGTCAAGTTTCACGCCGAACGGCTGTCTGTCCCGCCAGGGGTCACTGCGCCAAGTGTTAATAGTTTCGCTCAACATACCTCGCCAAGTACTGCTGAAGTTGTTCTATTACCGTTAGAATTATATCTTAATTCAATTTTATTACGTAACCAGCGAGACAATGTTCTCTAAACGACCGTCTGGCTCGAAATTTTTAAGTAGCCTTCTCTGTACCAGAACAGAGTTATGTACTATGCTATGTAGGACATTAACATTTTTTGTTTTGCACGATGTACTCATATTATTTTTATTTATTACAATATAATAGATATTATGCAATTGTATTGTATCATTTAATGCTATTGTTCTATACAATAAGTATTTTCTACGTAGACACAATACGATGGACCAATTTTAGCGTATCAAATTATCGACAAAAATGTTCCATATATATTGAGAAATATATGTACATTACAGAGCAACAGCAGAGCAAGAAGGACTAAGTTCCGACCCCGAAATCAAAATATTATCAGGTTTTCTAACTCTATTTCCCAGGTATCTGGATTTGTGTCTGATTTATGGAAATTTCACAGGGGACGTATAACATTAACGGTGAAAAGTTAGTAATGGCGCTATAACCCTCTGCCTATCCCTTCGGTGAAGTACAGGTCTGATGTTATACTCCATTATATCATTCCAGTCATTAAAACATCTTCTTCCCATTCATGTACTCATAACTCGATTATATTATTAAATGTACTGTCGCGTCTTTCCGCCAACGAAGACATTTGTAGGCGGACAGTTGGCAGTTCGCGCGCAGCGAGCCGCGCCGACACAGCCCACCCCGCGAGCACTCGCTGTGTCCCTATTGCGAGAATGCCTTAACCGCTATTCGTATGACGCAGCGATCTCCATCCACATACGATCTCCAATATCACCGCACACAAAGAGAATGAGAGGACCCGCTGACTTTACTCTGCTAATAATAAAATTTATGTGAACGTAATGTCACGCCTGTAATCCGCGAAGTCGTAAGCAGATGAATGCAGGACACTCCCACGTTTCACCAGTTACGTTTACGTCCCATTATGGAATAAGTGGTGAGTCTATTGCCATACATCCGGTACATATTCAGACTCTGAACCACTACTAGAAAATCTACATAAGAATGTTTTTTTATCATGTAATAAACACTTATGAAACAACTTACAAAACTAACTGTTGAATTATTACGCTGTACTTTTTTTTGCGAAGAGTTGAGTTATGTTAATAATCCCCACGCAGAGTATGCAGATCGGGGCCCGTGGAACCAGCCTACTGCCACCACCTACACTGCTGCCCGTCATGGTGGCCCATCATGGTCGTCAATGATGGCAACATCCATTTGTAACTGATGTCCTCTTATGAACTAAAATGAATATTTTTGGTTATTTTTACACCAATGCCGGAAGAATACGTCGATTAATAACAGTTGTCCTCTAACCGGTGCCTATTCTGATTAATCTCGAGATGTAACATAGATAAGATACTCATCGTAATCGTCAGCTTCTTGAGGTCCACTGCTGGACATAGGCCTCCCCTAATCGGCGCCACACCATCCGGTCCTGGGCCTTCCGAATCCAGCAGCTTCCCGCTGTCTTCATAGATACTCACCTGCTTGAACTTATTTAAACATACTGTTTTCTTGGCAACATTAAAATCTAATGTGGCAATAATATACAGCATAGAGCATAAATGAGAGCTATCAATTCGTTGGTGTTGGTACCACAGCTCCACCACCACAGGGTCCCTGCGGCCGTGTGCTCCATAATAGTTGCAAATTCTCCTGAGCCACGTACCAATAAACAGTCTATACTCATTCGTCATTCGCAATTATTACATTATTCGTTTAACAAATTACCGCCGCGCTTTTAATCGCGAACTAAATTGTTCACAAAATTTCGCTCTTGATTACAGTCAATGAAAGCTATTAATTGTGTTCGACCTGAATTCCCCAATTAGTAAATTGTCGTTATTAAAATGTCGAATAATGCATAATTATTGTCTTTGGTTAACGTTACAATGAAATTGCCACGAATCTTTGTCAGAACTTTTAATTTGTACGTTTGGTGAATTATATTTGGCCTGCTCGGCTTCTTTTTCTCGCCAAAAACATCGAAAGAGCTGAAAGATTTGTAGCCGTCTAACAGAAATGTTCACAATAGTTTAATCCGTTGAGCAATTGTGAGTATTATTTAACACATTCTGGTACTCGACGATAAGGCGAATAGTAAAAGTGCCTTTATATACAAAATTGTCATTCACTGCTCCCTCTTTATTAAACATTTCCCTTATTTATCTACTTAAAGTTTCCATCTAGTTACGGTAAGCAATAATAACAGTTTATTAGTTTACCAACGCTGGTGCGATCTTAAAGGGTTAATTAAGCCGGAGTCAGATAAGCGCCATCTCGGGTGATGCTCGTAGTCGGGCGGAAGGCGCAATATGAGAAAACTCCGCAGCATCCAAACGGATTTTCACTTATTGTTCTCAAGTCTGTCGTACAAAGAGCGGTCTTTATGTTTCATATATTGCTCGTCCAAACGTTGCTGTGTACGTATATTGTAAGCGAATTTAATAGTCAGATATTGAAGATATATAATTAATATAAACTATATGTTATACGTGCGTATGTGTGTGCGTGTGCGTGCATGTGTGTAAAGTATAGAAATCTTATAGGGCAAAACATTTTTGAACCTAAACCACCCTAACTTAACGACGCAATGGCATGTACAAAAGCGATAAACATAAAACTTATTATAGACCACACCACACCACACCACACTACATCACAATCCACAATGAAACGTATCTATCGACTAATTTTTTACCAAATAGTACTTACAAAACTCACAAAGGAGGACGAGGTTAGAAAGCTCGTCATTTTTGGGCACGCAATAGTTACGTCACGCGGCCCGCCCGCACCGCTCCGTACGTGCGGACTGCGCGCGTACTCGTCTCGTACACCTTCAATGATGTTTAGTAACAGATTTTAATACAACAGAAAACTGTTTGATATAGCAATTTTATGCACACCACCGAATGATGTACAGATTGGGTACATTAAGGTGAATATGACAGAAGACAGATAGATTAACACGTTGTAAGTGTGAAATTTGGCGCCGTCATTATTTAGTTAAGCGTTTTATATTTTTTTCAAACGTAGCACGTAACATGACCCGTAATCCCCGAAGAGTTAGGCGGAGGTGTGTTTTATACATTCCCGGTTCGGTTCACCAGTAACGTTTTCGTCCCACTGTACGATAGGCGAGCCTATAGCCACACACCGGGCACATATCCAGACTCCAAACCACTACCGGAAAATCTAAATTAGAAAAACCTAGTAGTGCTCGACCCGGAGTTTGAAACGTATTGATTGCTTCCAACTGCTGTAACACAATCAATGCTCCGATACATGCCACACGAGATTGCTATTTTCAATTCCAGTTCACTTTAAACCAGCACACTCACATAAGAGTAGGTAAGTTTATTAGTTTGCAACCCCTGTGGAGATATGTATTTGATTACATAATTAGATGCATATATAGACAGCCAACAATCATTTAATAGCGCTGTAATAGGGGGTAAGGAATTAATCGTGTTTTCAATCTTATAACTGGGTGGCCCGTAATCCGCTGTTCTGCTTTCATATAAAAACAAAATCTAATTACTTAAAATGAAATCAGCTCTCATTTCGCAGATTAAAAATAAAAGCTTTCAAAGCCGCACAAGAACTTTTAGAATATTATATGCGCCGTTCAAAACTTGTTTTGATAGTCTTATCGTCGATATTACTTATGTAATAAATTTGAATGAATATATTAATTTGTATGCCTCACGACGTCTATTTTCTAAATTTGATAAAAGCTCAGGCATGCTTAAGAGGGTATTGACTGTAAGGAACTGGTTTGATCGAACAGTTACTTTGTTTTTAATAATATACACGATACAGTTAATTTTTCGTTGTTATTGAAAAACATTATACCTCCACTTAATGTATATTCATGTAAAATAGTGTTTCTATTAACATAATCAAAGCTATTAGGCTCAGAATTTATTTGAATCGATATGTTTATTAAGGAATTTTAAATGAATAATTCTATCACCTTGTCAATTTTTATAAAATATATGATCACCTTTATTCGTATTGAAAATTCGGCCGAAAATATATACTTAAAGGCACGGTGATTTTTTTTTAAACAATTTAAACGAATGCGCAAAAAGCGAGCTACACACGGGAAGGGTGTAGCTCGTTTTTGCTCGAGCGGCTTCAACGGCTCAACGCTTAAACATTTATTATCTCTCCGGCTTCGAGTTTGGCAACTTTTTGCACCGTTTAGTTCGCGAAAGCGACATCTAGTGTAAAAAAAAAAAACCAGCTTCCACCACATCCGATCCGTGTCCCGCGGCGCGCAAAGCGTAAAATTGTGATGTTATAACACGAAGCGTACTATATTAGGTACGCGCAGCTCTGATTAAACCGTAAAAGAGATTGGTTCTCGGCCGAGTGCTTTATCGTTGACGTTATGGCGGCAATTCGGCGGCGTCTCGCCCCGCGGCTGTCTTGCCGGGATTCAGATGGCGGTGCTACCGACGTCGCGAACAATGACATCCGTAACGGCCTTATTGGGTGTGAGACGGGAGATTTTAAATATTTTACTCGTAATAGCACTGCGCAGTGCAAAAATGTGCCAGTTGCAAGCCGTCCTGTTTCAAACTGAAGCCGGATATTCGCTTTTTATGTCGTGATTCATTATCATCGCCAAGTCTTTTTGAGTTTGTTAAACATAGAAAGGCAGAAACTCACTAAAGTGGCAACACTTCTAAATAATTTGTTGCAAGTCTAACGTGCGATGTCGGGTTCTATTTTGAAAACGAAACTTCTCCTACTATAACGTACAACAATAAAATTAATTCTAAAAACATTCACCTTCGATATTATCAAAAAGCGTTTAAAAATGTTTTATTAAAACTATCTACTTCGTTATTGTTTAAAAGCGAAACCATCACCTTTTCCTATCCACCCCGTCAGCGAAGTATCAGCGTGATGTTATGTTATTACAACGGAACAGTTAACAAATAACTGATATTACATATTCACTCTTCATGTCAAATGACATTCTGAATTGAACGTAAAAAAAGCCTAATGCCTCTCTTATCTTCGTCAATCGTGTCTATTGGGTTTGGAAATGTGTTTTATTTGTAAAATGAAAATGCACGGACCGCTAACGACCACAGTCACTGCTGTATGTGTATGCACTTAATTTGCATTTATCGCAATCATTCATAGCTAACTTTTTGTCCGTTTCACTTGTGTTCAAATTCTAAGTTAAACGTAGAACACATTTGTGGTCTTAGAACATATAAATAAAACACTGTCGATGTCATTTGTATGTGTTTAATCCTGAAGCGGTGGCATACCACAAACGTTTTGCGCGGTCATCTATTTGGTAAAGCAGTTGCCTTAGGTCGTTTTGTTTAAGAAACATACGCTAAATTTTAGTTTAGTTTAGGCGTCGAACAGTAAACTTAATCACTTCCACCATGTGACAGGTGAATATTCGGAGTGTTCGCCTTACCGCCCCGTTGGAGAAATATTAGCGTGACGTTATGATGTATTTAAAACTCCATAAAATGGGTTGATCAATTACATTTTTATACATGCCACGTAAGTATCAAAAAGCTTGGTAGAATAGTGATGCCTGAAATACAAAAAAATTAAATCAATTTATATAGATGTCGCTTAAAGACGATATCAAATTAAAATCACAAAATACGAACATGTTCTATTAGTTCTACAAATTCTCTATATAAAAACTCTTCTACACACACAGTTTTACTTTGTGACAATTAATAAAGGCCGATTAGCGCCACAATTGGAACCTAACTCCATACCACAACTTGTCATTACGAGACGGCATATAGCGTGACGATTTTTTAACTCAATCTAAGCACAACTACCCAACAAGTAGGTGTGGAAGAATTGTTCACTAGATCGTTCCTGCTATGGACTGCGAAAGAGTGGAACTCCTTGCTGCCATTTATTATTTTTACAGCTTTGAAATATTCAACACAGGAGTGAACAGACAATTTCGATGACAGCGCGACATGTTGGGCTGAATTTCGTTTGCCGTCAAGCGAGATCGTAATCAAACGGCGAGCGTATTGGTATTTAAAAAAAGGCCATTGAACAGGTCGCAGCAGTCCCGAAGCGCCGTCCGGTCAAGTGCACTGCGTCGGGGCCCGTTACACTGGTCTAGCGGCTGCACCGCGGCACGCACCACAGATAAATAATCATGAAACAGAACTACCGCCGCGCACGTGTACCGCTTACACAACTGGCAGCTACAATAATGCAAATTAGATTTCGCATTGTTTATTACCCGCCAAAACTAAATGTCGCTTTGTGAACATGGCTATTGTTTTTCGAGTCTAAATACCCGACTTTTAATGTCACGATTCTGTTAAATTTGCGACTTCTTTAAAATACCATTTTCTACGTACATACACATCGAATAACACCCAGTGTTTAGAACATAATTAAAATGATACTATAGCTTTATAATTCCTTAATGATACAAGTGCTCCATTATACCAAAGTTATGCAAGAGCTCTACAATGCTCAAAGTCAATATATGCATTATCCGCGTGTAGTTAATCATTTTGTATGATTACTGCTTTCACCGAGCATAGGCATGATTTACGTCGCAACCACGTACCCAGCGACCAATCGTGTTGATGTCAATAAAAAATCACTTAATATGCAATAAGCTTGCAGCCAGTATTATTTACTACAATCTGTTTTATATATTTAAAAAAAGCAGATACACTACAAGTCCGCATTACTCGCTGATAGGAGCGCAGATGGAAATTCTTGGAGGCGGGCGTTTATGTAAAAAGAAAATGATGAATCGAAGCAGGGCAGCTGTATAGAGTTTAATATATTTGGCTCTCGATCAACCCTGCCTACCATGCAAGGGATCTAGCTTGAAGATATGAAAATATATAGTTGAAAAATTGCACTGCATGAATATCTTCTTTATATAAAAAAAGCAAAAAAAAAACTAATTGAATCTGTTTTACATGACAAGTCCGCTACTAAAAGCTTACTTACGCCGAGTTAAGATAAAAATGCTACGTACCAACATTAAGTCCATTCGCTGCATGCATACATAATCTCTAGCGCGTAGCGCTCGCAGGGGCGGCGGTCGGCGCACAGCAAGAGGGGGACGAGATAAAGCAGGTGGTGGGTGAGTTATGGCCGCGCGATGTTCTGCGGATGTTCCGCGGCCACGCTGCTCCGTGCGAGGGACGAGTCGTCGGCGACGTGTCGTCGGCGCGGACACAGCGGGACCGAGGGGACCGTGGCCGCGGTTCGCGTAGATACGCATCTCGCGCATTCCCGCCGAATATTCGTGTTTACTTATATGTGTATTATAATTGTAAATGGATTTTGTTCATAAACAACTACCTACATTTGACGAAAAATGTGGTTTTGGTAACACCCGAAGCGGGTTAGTTATTACAGCTTTCCAATTGGGTGGTATATATTTGGTGGTACTGATTGTTTTTGACATGTGTTTAACCCTATGATAAATAAACGGGAGAAATATATTTACCAATATGACTTGCATTCTCAGTAATCTTTAACAATATGGCTTGCATTCTCGAATGTATGTTTTAGATGTGTAATTTAGATATAAATAAAATGGTATTGAATAAAACCGACGGTACGTGTGGCCACATTAGTTTCCTGTTGATAGCCAACTCGTTACGCATACGGTCCCTACATACTCATGTAGGGACAGTTAATCAGAGTACTTGCACCAGCTACTCATGGGACGGGACCGCATTCCGCGTCTCTATGGTTCTTAGTCGCCGTGAACAACTTCACGAATGCGTCGGGTCTATACTTTTTATCGATCGTAGAACACAATTAATTACAGTTTTAGTGTGTGATAGATATATAATTTTTTACGTCAAAAACCATTAAAGAAATTGAAATGCATCTATAATTACGTTTATTGCATTGCAATAGTTGAAATTGTTAAAATTTATTTGCATCTTTTTTGTGATATCTATAGAAATGTAAAGCTCAAAATATTTGGATATTCTTTTAACGTAACAAATGTAACATCACAGAACAGGTAATCATGAGGAGTAATCAGTTTTTTAAGACAAATGTTAAAATTATCCGTTATCCTGACGCGTCAACATTATTCATTGTTTGTACTTTTAAATGGTCACCTTATTAGTGAATGTGGATATTAAATCGTTCAGCTGTTTGTTAATCATTGTAACGCTTCGTTCGATTCAACGACAGTATTAACAATTAGCTTGTAAATTAATTCGTTCGCAATCAATTGAATGTTCTGCGTACAGTGTTTATTTGCTATAGGTACTCGTACATGGCTTAATGTACTTAACTAAATCATATATATCATGTAAAGTAACATAACGCGTTTATATTCCGAAGGGATAGATGGAGGAGTATGGTACATCCATCCGTTCCACAAAACATGTTTTACGAGTGCTAGAATGAGTACTTGTAATAGAAATGTTAGCATATAACCATGTACCGTGTCCAGACTCCATATTACTACGTGGAATTTTATGGTAGGAAACCCAGTCATACTTTGCCCGACCTCGGAATAGAACATAGGAACTCCTGTTAAGTAGCCGAGGTCGCAAACACTAGACCATCGAGGCAATTCTTTAATTCAATTATATGTACATAACTCGCGAGCGATACTACACAGCTATATAATTAGCATTAATTCAATATAGTGTAAGAAAATTTTAATGAAAAGAATAATTTGCATTAAAAAGCATTTCGTGAAAGGAAATGAACGCAACGAGGGGCGCCCTCGAAAAAAATACAGCAGCGTAACGTTTTTACTTCCTTGGAATAGGAAAAAGGAATTTCCCATTCATCCTCCACGAGTGTTGGCCGTAAGAGCACCGCATAGTTTCGTGATATATTTGAAATGATTACCTCGACTGTCTCATTGCACTATTAACTGTGCAGTTATGCTTGAGAGTTTAATTTCATTAAATAACGAACTGACTCTATGGTTTAGTGTTTGCAAGCGGCTATTCAGCTGGAGCTCCTGGATTCGATCCCAAGTCAGACAAAGTATTATTCGATGTTACTAAATTATAATTCCTAGCGGAAGCTCGACGTCTTGTTCATGACAATAGGCTAACGCTCTTTTACATGGCAACACAAAACATGTCTGGTGAGACGTGGCATTACCATAGGCTTCCGCCCGCCCCTTCGCAAAATATAGGCGTTATGCCACTTTGATGACTATTTCCAGGGGTCGACGGCAGAAATAGACAACACGCGGTAATAAAACGACGTGAGTACATGTGGCACTTGTCCAATATTGATATTATTTAAAATTAGCATTCGCAAGGTACGAGGAACACGGCCCCATGTAAACATGTCTTCTTTAGTCTGGCTTGTGCTATTGACCACTGTGTATCTCCGGGGACCCAGCGGGCGCACTCCTCCATAGTGGTCTACAAGGTAGAATCATTCGAGACCCACGCCTGGTCGTCCCCGCTCCTGTCTCGGTTTGGTGGTTCTGGTAAGCAGATGCTCTGTGTGGCTTTTGACTCGGTTATTATTACAACGAATCTCAGTATTGAGTGAATTAGAAGGACATTATTAAGGACAACTGCGATCGTTTGTGTATGGAATACATTTGACTGTTAAATATTTATAATATTTAGTATCGTACAGCCGTAGGTTTTATAAGTAAAACAGAGAGAACAAAACTTCGTTGGCGCGGACGCAAAAGTATTTTGTAATTATCAAGCCATGAAACCGTAACATCCGCCAGCAATCCCTGAAAAGGTAGCCAAAGAACACTCCCACGTTCTATCACTTACGTTTACTTCCCGCTGTCGAATAGCTGGCAACAGACAGACTTTATACCCTTGAAGTAAATGTAAAATGATCTTAATGCACAAGATCCGGTACACGAGATGATGCCCAATACACGTCGAGCCAACGAGACCAATGTAATCGGTGGCGGATCGACCGATGCCGCCGGATTACGGCCACTCGGCCATTGTCCGCGGTGTTAGCGCGCTCGTCGATATCGATGGCCGGCTCGCACACACTGACGCAACCCTACGCGGGTTTACGTCGTCACAGACGGTGCTATAATATATATTTATAAGCTATGCTATAATATGTATCATAGCTTATAGTATGGACTGCCTCGTAGGTCGTGTCGGTTGCAAGTGCGACTGCCGATCGGGAAGTCCCGGGTTCGATTCCCTGGTCGAACACCACAAAATTTTCTGATTTAGATTTTCAAGTAGTGGTTCGGAGTCTGGATATGTGCCCGATGCATGGCAATAGGCACATCACATATTTCCTCTTCGAGTATTAGAGGCGTGGAGTTACGTTTATATGTTAAAGCGAACTACTACAGACGGGACTATGTTGTAATGTATAATTGAGGTCATTATCTGCGCAATAAATCTCGATATACCGAGTTAGTATTGCTACATGTATATTGGTAACGTGTGCGTATTGAAGCGATACTTCTGAAAATATACTGTAATATGCCTTGCTATAATACAATTTGTAGCTTTGTCTGCGACGACCTCATTACGTGTTTATACGCGTAGCGCACATTCTATTTTCAAACTAATCTCCTACATAACATCATACAAAAACGTGAGAAGTAAAAGTTGTATTGTAACGGTCGCTTCGTGTTCAAACTTCCCCAGATTGTTTCCGTTTTCTCTCTTAAAAACTTCGCCTGCTGTTATTTTTTCATGACAAAAATATGCATAATTGTATCGTCTCATCCCCTGTGCCATGGAACGTTCCCGTAACATTATATACGATACGTGGCTGGACTACACCCCTCTGATTCCCTACAATTTCATACAGAGGTGGCGTTATGTCATTTTAATTGTTTTTTTTTAAACGAAATCGATTATTGTTCACTGATAGTACTGGCAGGAGTCAATTGAGTTACACTTTTATGGAAAATTCATTGGGTGTGATTTATAGTGTTATAGTAAAAGTAATATCTTTTTATGACTTAAGAAGTACCTAACACCCTAAAAACATTGGTAGAGCGCGGATCGTGAACCTTGCTCGTGAACCAGCGCCTACTAGGTTTATGCGGGTGCGCCTAGCGGGGTCGGCGACCGCGACCGGTCCGACGCGTGACGCGTGACGCGTGTCGCCCCGCCGCGGCTGACACTACATCGACTCATTAATTAACTTCGATTTACAATTAAAACTTTGAAAACTCATATGGGTATGCGACATGCAGTCGTTACACAACAGGTGCATCGTACATGTCTTTGGGGAAATGCAGGCGTGATGCAATGTTATGTCGTCTTTCAATATAGAAGTTCAAAGTCAAATATGAAAATTCTTTAGAAATGCATGAGCAACAAGTTGCTTTAATAAAATTCACACATACATATCTTCACGCTAATTCCCTTGCGGATTGTGCAGAGAGCTCCGCATGCCACATATCTCTGTCCTTGCAGACCCGCCGCACTTTTTCTAAGTCCATCATTCTCTTCATACGTACACTGGTTTCTGAGACGTCTGACACTATCTGGCCTATTTGACCACGACAGGCGAGTTTTGGCCTCCCTTAACACCTGCGTTCATCTATTATGTGCATATTACATAGTATACCAGCTTATAGGCACGAGTTGGTATATATTCATATAGGAACATTAATATGTATGTTATTATGCATCGTGTAAATGGGCACAATGTCAGCGGTTCGTCTCGGGTGACAGCGGAGCGCCGGCCTACGGCTGACTTAGGGCTCTTCCACACGAGCGTCTGATCGACGCGCTTTACGACCGTTTTGACAAACCTACGCGTACCAGTTTGTACGCGCCGCCACTACACTGGTCTGAAACACCTCCGCAGGCCTACGCGGGTACGTGGGCGCGTCGAGCACAAAGCGCGCGGATAAGCGAGTACAAAAGAGCTTATATGCGCCGAAAATACGCTGGTTTGAAAGAACTGGCTAAGAAGTCGTTTAAATTTTAGAGATCCTCTAATTTAAATAAAGAATGCCCCTCCACGAAATTTATTTTGTCAATGTGTGAAGGAAAGTAAACACTGTATCGTTTTACTTGTGACTTCACTGCAAACTTAACGTAACTTCACGCCTGTAATCCCCGAAGGGGTAGGCAGAGGAATGCAGAACATTCCCGCGATTCACCGGTTAC